>PGCI01000237.1:0-148242 GCA_002873125.1 Puccinia coronata f. sp. avenae | reverse complement strand
AGAAGAGTTGGTCTTGCCAAATTTGTGCCTTGAACAATCAGAAATCGATGGTGTTACAACCAACAACTCGGACTGGTTCCCTTTCCTAAACAAAGAGGTGAGTCAGAAGATGCAACAAATATAAAGGTCACAGCTTCAAACAGTCACTTACCTTGTCATTTTCTCAGTATCTTATTGGTTCACTACTCATTGGATACTTACATAAACTGATTTAGCAAGATATGTAACACCAAATCCAGGTTGTATTGATGTTATGCGGTGTCACACTTCCTTGTTGGGACGCCTTGCAAAGGATGTGATCAAAAATACGGCTAATGAGCAATCACTTGGTCATTAAGAGAGAATCAGTTTTCAATCAGCCTATGTTTGCGTTAGATTCAAAGGAGTTGATATCAGATGTAAGCACTTACTTGGTTGGGGTATCTTCTGTCTCCAGATCGAACAACTGAAATGTTGTATGTCAACTGAACCTTTCAGGACTTGATGAATCCATTGGTCGCCAAGCATCTTGAGTTTCTTCCTGAGGAGACAGGTGGATCTAATGTCTACAAGCTTTCACAGTCTTCAAAATGGTTGAAAGACTTTCAACCAGATCTTTGAGTTCAGATGGTGGAATCAAATTCAAAACATTTCTACATATTCAAACCTGTCCAGTTAAAAAATCACAACACCCTGATCCCAATATTCTTCTACACCCAGAATTCCAAAACCTACTCCAAATGCTCGGGGCCAATCCTAAATTCCAACGCAGATTCTTCTCAAGTTGAAACACACATGGCCTCTGGGATATCTTTTGATGAAACTGCCTTGCAGACCATTCTAGTGGATGACTTTGACCTGACGTAAAATGGAATTAAATTGAGAAATGGATTGAAACTATCAGAATGTTGCAGAGACCGCATGATTGGTGAGATGTCTCAACAAGGAACAATTTCCTTTCAACTGCATATTGTTACTGACACAAATGCTGCTTTGATTATGTTTCAATTGAAAAATAAGATGATATGAATGCAGTTATCCCCTTGCCAAATCCCTGGAGGAAAAAGGCGGACAAAAAAATCATCAGAAATGTGCCAATCACCCTATAATGCGATGACACATCTGGCAATAAATCTAAGAAGTGGAACAAACACATTTCCTATTATTTTACGTTATCTGGACTGCCACCCAAAATTTCCAACCAGAAGTTCAATTGCCATTTCCTTTGCACCTCAAACATTGCTGAAGCTTTGGAACTGGGAGAAATGGTTGTTGAACAATTCAAGTGAGTAATTCTATTTTTTTTTTTTGGAATAGTTGGTTCTGATGTTTATCCAAGTTTATTAAATTCATGCTTTTATGAAGTGCGAGTGCATGGGTTTGCCCTCCATTTTGGTGATTTTTTTCAAAAAAAAATTAACCCCCAAACACTTGCGTGCCACGGGTTGACTCCCAAGCATGTGTGTGAGCAACATGCAAAAAGAGCCGGTCATGGGTGTCATACAACCATGCAGCCTAATCAAACTCGAAGTAGAGGCATTGAGGGAAGAGTGTGAAGCGCACCCTTGCCCTTCAAACTCGCATCCAACGCTTCTTATAAATTCTTGCTCCACAAATAGGGCAACATTGCTTCCAAGCAAAATTTTTTGTTGTCTCTGTAGGACTCCTTGTGGGACAAATTTTATATTTGGTAAAGATCTGGCTTGGGGAAATAAACTGTTTTACCAGGTTGAAAGGCTAATACAACAGTTTACAGGTGGTTTATTGGCCTTCCCCTTTATAAATACTACACTATTTGTAAGGAATCTCAAAATCAATAAAAAGAGAAAAGAGATATGGCTGATTTCAAGATTGAACTACTTAAGTATAGTAGTCTCAATCAGACTTAGATCAATGAATCAATGAAACAAGTGGATGGTTCAACTAGTAAGATGGATAAACAACCCAGTGGGGTTAATTTATGTGGAGTGATGATGATGGAGTGATGAGATGATGTGGATGGTTGAATGGTATGATGGTGATGTGTAATGATTTATTATGGTTGGTTGTTGTTGTTGATTATCTATGGTTGGTTTATGTTTTTGACTAATCTTTAACAAGATGATGATGGCTAACTTATTATGACTTATGACTGTTGTTGAATGACTAAATAAGCTGAAGATGGCAAGCTTATTGAGGATGATGGTTGGTGACTGATACTACTACTAATCTTGGCCACTAATAATAAGAGAATGGGGACAACTGTAACTTATTATAAGGTTGGGTGGTTGGTTGATTTACTAACTGAATAGCTCTAACACTTTGACTTATGATGACTGACTTAATTTACTGACTAACTGACTGACTGATTGGTTGGTGATGGGGTGATGTTCCCATGACGGGGGGGGGGGGGGAAAGGAAAGTCCTGGTGAGAGAGGCCCTCCTTTTATAGAAAAATATGAGGCATTTTTGCTGGTGGTGATTTGATTTGAGGCATTTTTGCTGGTGTGAACTTGAGAACTGCACAGCCTCCTGCAGGTTGTGCATGAATTGAGCTATTTTTGCTGGTGTTGAAGATCTGGGTTGCACAGCATTCATGTGGGTTGTGCGTAAATTGAGCTGATTTTGCTGGTGGTGAAGATCTGGGTTGCACAGCATTTATGCGGGTCATGCATAAATTGATCTACGTTTGCTGGTGGTGCAGATCTGGGTTGCACAGCATTTATGCAAGTTGTGCATAAATTGATTTATGTATGCCCCCTCTGCACGTGTATGTGTATGTAGCCTATGTAGATGTATATGTATGTAACCTGTAGGTGTATATGTAAATAGACTCTGTATATGTAGCTATCCTGTGAGCCTGATGATGGTGTAAGGTCATGATGAGATGCTAATTCCTCTTTTTTTGGTATTGGAGCGCAAATTGAACACCACATCCCCCCCCCAACTTAATGCTGTCCGCAGCATTTGTGGAAATGCCAAAAGATGGTGTAATTATTTCTGGTGGAATGACATTGTTTGAACTAACTTGATTCGCCCTCCCCTTTGTCTTCTTCCTCTTCCTCCTCTTCCTCTTCCTCCTCTTCTTCTTCCTCCTCTTCCTGTTGTGTTGATCCTTCTCCTCCATCTTCCTCTCCGCTATCCTGTTCTTCCGGTGTCAAGTCTTCTCCTTCCTCTTCTTCAAGTTCTCCTTGGGGATAAAACTTCTTGATATGGCTTGCCACAAAGGTACGGGTTAATACTGTTCTGTCCAGTTCCGCTAAGACATATGGGCCTCTATTCATTTTTTTTACTATTTTGAAGGGACCGTTCCATTTGTGTTTGAAGAGGTTTCCCCACTGCGTTTCCAGATCCTTATTGTATACCAGTACTAGGTCTCCCAGAGTTAATGTTTTTTGTAGTCAATGTGCCAGTCTCTTGTCCCAGTATCTGACTGAAGTCTCCCAAGCTTGCTTGATTTTTCTGATATGCCTTTTCCATCATTTCTTCTTTTGCTCCTAATTGTTTTGCCCGAGCTTCTAATAATTCTGCTGTGGTCCGGATATCTGACCAATTCACGTAAGGAGCTCCCCAGCTCTTGATCCACAGGCAGTATTGCAATTTGCCCAAACTGTAATTTGTAAGGCGAATATCCTGTTGTCCTTTTAGTTGAGATTCTATCCGCAAAGGTGACCAAGGGCAAGTACTCCTTCCATTTGTTCCCATTCTCCCCACACATTTTTGTTAACGCATCTTTTATTTCTTTATGACCTCTTTCTACCATTCCTTGAGCTTCCAGGTATAGGGTGTTATCATTCGAAGATTAGTCCCTTCTTTTTTTATGGCTGCTTGCTATTCCTTCTTGAACTCTGCTCCTCCATCTACTTTACTTCTTTGGGCACACCGTAACAATAAATCCGCTCTGTTAGAAACCACTCGGAGACATTCTTGGTTTTCAGCTTGACTAGCCACCGTTTCCGCCCATCCGGAGAAGTCGTCTCTGGCTACTACTAGATATTTCCATCTTCCTGCTTTGATGTGTACGGCATCCATACTGACTTGCTCAAATAGTGTTGTTTTGTATGTTGCTTTGCCGTCCTCTTTCTGTAAGTCCCGACTCTGCCTCTGGCAACTTTCACATGATTGGACCCATTTCTTAATTATTTTCTTCATCCCTTCCCACCATTATCGTAGCTTCATCCTCCTGTATGTTTCCGTAACTCCCCGATGTCCTAGGTTTGTGCAATGCTTTCATAAACTTCTCTTGTTCATTTGGGATTGATACCATTATTTGGCTGTAGGGTGCATTCCTCTTTTTCAGCTGGTCTTCTTGAATAACGTTTTCAGGCTACGTGATGCCAAGACTGAACCTTCTAGCTACACGGCCGGCAAAATGAATAGATAATGTTAAAAATATAAAAATAATATTTTTATGGGTTTTAGGGAATTTTAGAGTCCTTTTGGGACGGGGAAATAAAGATAAATTGAGGTTTTTGGCGGAATGTGGTAATATTCCAGAGGGGCCTGCAAGCAGGGGTGTTTTGGGATGCCCTCTAATAATCAGGACCTGTAAACAGGTTGGTTTTGACTTGTAACCTGATCTTCTGGGGCCTGCAAGCAGGGGTTTTATTGTGCCCAGGATATATGATGGGGAGGAGTTAGTAACAAGAAAGGTACTCACTATTTCTTGTTACAGAAATCCTCCAAGTTGATGACAGGGTAACAGAAGTGGATGGTGATGATGGTGAGTGTTCTGTTGACGCTGGAAGAGGGCTAAATAATATACTGAATTTCACAAGGTTGGACAAGGCTATAAGCTAGTGGACAATGCTGAGTGATAATTTTCAGTGGTAATAATAAAGCTGGGGAATCCTCAAAAAGGGGAGAACCAGGGGTCTTTAAATATTCTTAAGAGACCCTTAGAGACAAAATCTGAGAGCTTGAATATAGCAGGGAGCAGATCTTGGATCAACAAATCTATTGAGTGGACTATTTGGTAGATCTTCCCTGGGCCAGATCAGTAGAAGATCCGTCACTGCCGGCATTAACCGGTCAAACACGGCAGTTTGAGCGGTGCTCAAACAGCCGTGTTCCGGTGGTCGGACAGGCACTGTCCGACCGAAGCACCTGCCGGCAGGTCGGACAGGCCTGTCGATCAGTTCCTGGGACCGGTCGCACAGGACCAGCCGGGACCGGTCGGACAAATCTGTCTGACGAGTTGGCTCTTGCTTTGACGGACAGTGCCGTCCGACCACCAGTCAAAACGGTCGTTTGAGAACTGCTTGAACTGCCGTTTGATCGGTTAATGCCGGCAGTGCGTGTGAGTAATGGATCTTTATTGGTGATCACATTTGTATGGCCCATTCCCAGGGCTAGTAGATCATGATGTCATTATCATTTTCGTCTCTGGGGCCTGTTACATGTGTGAAAGGTTTTGTACATGTGTGACAGGTCTTTGTAGTTATTTTTATTTATTTGTCATAAGTATTTTTGTTATATTGTATAAGTCCTATAAGGAGTTATATTTGAGGGGTCACTTTGGTGAGTGACCCTAGGTTAATTTCAGTGTAGAATCCATTTCTGAACTCATTTTTACAATATTGTTATTATTTTAGTAGTTATTAGTTATTTGTTATATTTTTGTTACTATGTTATGCTTGTCTCTGCATAGTAGCAAGCTGACAATGTCCCAGGGCTACATTTAATCACATGCGTCATTATCTAGGCTTTCCTGCGCGAAACTGATGACTTCAAGGCGGAGCATCTTCCCGTCGGCTGGCCTGTTAACCACTAGCCAGCCAGAGCGTCTTAGGTTTAATGAGGGTCTTGCTCAAGCACAGAGGGGCAATTTACACAATCTCGTGGGTCATACTCATTACCACATTTCCCCCCAGGCATTGACCAACATCAAGGAGGTCAACTCCCTATTGATGGGCCAGTTCCGAGTTTGATGAATCTAATTTTGATTGTGAGTTTTTTGGTTGCTTCAAGGCGCTTTTGTCCACTCCAGGATTGACCATCTGTTCCCCAGATTGATTGTGCAATGTGTTCCCAATCCAAACTGCTCCCCTTTCTGCTGTTCAGCAAGCGTACAACTCTACTGCCAAGATCCGGATTGCCTACATCCGTCTGGAAGTTGTCCATCACTTCCTCCATCCGGACCCAGCCAGCAATCTGACCCAATGGGATATAATTGATTGTAATTTGGAACACATGCAAAGACAGAGTGACCTTTTCCGCAATGCGTGAGTGCGTTCAATTTTTTGGGGCTACCTCTTCAACTAACTGACCTTCCCCGCTCTTAGCTTTGCCCGCCTGGTGGTCCAAAAGGACAGGGAACTCTTTGGCACCCAAGAGTTCAGTGCCATTACCCGCAAGGCCATTCTTTTACCCACTGATGACAACGTCCAGACAGGAAATGTCCCGCGCCGCGCGGGCCCATACCTCCAGTGCCGAACCCTTTGAAGAACTGGCCAACAATGATTTGTTTGTATAAAAATTCAATCTCCATGTGTTCCCTTGCTTATCAAACTGCCGGTTGTTCCACGGTGTCAAAGGCGGTACAGTCCAGCCCATGTAGTTAAGAATATTGCCAGCCCTTCTCCACTTAGTCAAAATCCTTGACCAAAGAAATCCATTCTGAGCCGGTCAATACCCTATCCTACCCTTTCCCTGATCCACAGGCCCCGAGCCATCTTCATTGTGAACATATGTGAATAGTGGACTTTTTGCATCCAACGCATTACCCCGTTTCTTGCAGAAAATCATCATATCCTTATAGTCTGTCTGATGTGTCTTGTGTTTGCTATATGTGCTCACTCCCTTACTATCCCCAAGCTGAAAGCCGCTCCATCAATGACTGAATCAATCAAGCAATTAACCCTCCCTTTGCCTCACATGAAAGACCAACAAAGAACGGTCCCTCTGCTCTCTAGATGCCTGCCCGTCATTCTGTGGGTCGCAGAGCTTGCAGTCCTCAGAGGTGTTCCCGGGACGCCAGTGTCTGTTGCCAGAGAAACCCGTCCCAGTCTGACTGACCGTTCATAATCAGGCCTACGCACGCCAGATGAGCTGGCAAACTAATATATGCGGCTAACCTATGGCGCGCCCACCTGCGGTCAGTCAGATGACTGAGAACTTCCGGGTATTTGTTGAACGTGCCCAACCCGTTGGCGAATAAGGTTATGTGTTGGGACCATGGAGCTGTGCGCCGTTGTGTCAGCCGTCATGTTGACCCGGATTGTCTAGATGCCGTCTCAGGGTCGCTTATTTGCCGTCCTGGGCCCCTGATGACTTACGGTTATTCGGATGGTTGATTACCGGTAAACGGGGAACGCGAACTCATGTCGTCATCCATGGCAGGGTCGCGCAAAGGCTACCCAACGCCACTTGTGTTGTGCGCAAGGCGTCGAACTCCTCCCGCCGTGTACAGGTGCAGGAATTGAGCAAAAGGGGTGAAGGAGTAAGAATGAGGGGGTACCATGAGTGAGAGACCTTAGTTTAATTTGCATGTAGATTAAGAATCTGCAATAATATTCTAAGTTAGTTTTAAGTTTAAGAAGTTATATTAATATTTTTTATCAAATATTACTTTGACAAGGTTTTTCAATGTTTATTCTTATTTCTGGTTTTATGCATAAAACATGGGTCAGCCTCTAGGCACACCAGATTTTTACTTCATGTACACCAAGATTTTGGTGTGCACAAGTGTGTACACAAATAATATTGGTGTAAGGCCATAATGCACACCAAAAAGCAGGTGTACATAGACATTCACCCCAAAAATGTTGGTGTACATGCATGTACACCCCAAAAAGGCAAAAAAATGGTGTGCAATGGAATTTACACCAATTCATTTGGTGTACATAAGTAGTGTACACCAATATCTACATCAGGTTGCAGAAGTGGCACACCAAAAAAACAACACTGGAAAAAAGCCAATGAAAGAAAACAACCCTCATGTGTCATGGGTGTCACTAGTTGTAGATGTCTTCAATTTTTGCTGTATATACTGAGGTAATACTGGGTTTTGGAACTTTTATTGGCCATAACTCCTGATCCATCCATGCAACAAAGATTCTGTGAGTTGTTTCTTAGGTTCATTTTTCCTGTAGAACGTGTTTCTAAAGTTGTATCTGGTAGTTCAAGTTTTTTGTCATGGGTCAGCCTCTTGGCACACCAAAAATTTACTTCATGTACACCAAAAAGGGTTTGGGGGTGTTAGATGGTGGGGTGCAGGGTGTGAACACCCCAAAGATATCTGGTGTGCAGAGGGGCTCACACCTCTCACAGGTTGTAAATCTTTGTCAATTTTGTGTACAAGGTTAATGCACACCAATTAGTTGGGGTGAACTTGCTGTGCACACCACTAATTTGGCACCTTTTGGTGTGAGATACAGTTTATACCAAAATCATTGGGGTATGCTATGGTGTACACCATCTTTCTTGGTGTACATACTTGTGCACACCAAAAACTTTGGTGTTCATGATCAAAGTACACCTTTTTGGTGTACATGAAGTAAATGTTTGGTGTGCCTAGAGGCTGACCCTAAAACATAATACTGTATTACAAAGTGAGAGCAGGTCCTACATGTGTAATAATGTCTCTAACATATTTAATAATGTCTCTAACATATGTAATAATGTCTCTTACATATGTAACAATGTCTCTAACTTTGTTAATATAATTTTTATCATGTTTTTTCATCTTTTAATGTAATTTTTGTTAGATTGTCCCTGAAGAGTAGCAAGCTGACACTGGCAGTGGCCAATATACATATGTGATGACTGGATTTCAGTAGATATTGCTGAAATTTAACTCTGAAGGGGCAGGTCTTGCCAACAGTTGAAGAGAGAGAACAATGTAAATATGTACAATTTGAACTTATGTGTGTGGAGAATGGTCCGTTGAGAAATGAAGTGATCTGGTGATGCCATGTGCCAATCAAGGGTGTGAGCAAAAGTGCCATGCAAAAGTGGCGATGGGGTCATTCCTCTGAAACATTTATTTTGTTGGTGAATAACAACTAAGAAAGATCTCCTTATCAGTATACGCAGTGACCACACGGCTCTGTGCGTTGCAATAGAGGAAATTGTCAGTCTCCCGTTCTCGATATCCGCTACCGGAGCTATTTTTTTCTCTTTATGCGTGGAAAGTTTTTAAAAACTCACCGTGCCCTCAGGCTCTGAAAAGTTGCAGCAAACCATTCTCTCCACGGGCTGAAAGACAACGGTGACGTCGCTACAGCTAAATTCACTTGAACCAGCGGACTGGGGGGCTCTCACGACTGCATAAAAAGAATATTAAAAGAAGATGTTCAACCCAAGTCAACCTCTTTGAAACTCAAAAGCGGAACAAGGATATATGTAGATATGTAGAAAATACTAGCCCATTCTTGTTTTTCCCGATTTCTTCCATCCCTGAAGCGTCCTCCCAGAGTTGTCGGAGGGACTATCATTGATTTTTCTCATACAGTAACCTAAGTTTTTCTTTATCTTCGAAGGGGAATTCTCATTGCAGAGAAAGGTCGAACAGGTAATTTGACTCTGGAATAGGAGTAGTGCAACGAAGGCGATGAAGCAGGAGAATTGCATGATTGTGATTTAGTGAGTCTGAAGGTTAAGTGGATGAGGGTGGATGAAGCAGACGGCGTTGGCTCTGTGGTCTCTCTTTATATCAAAAATCAGTGCTCATCACGAGAAATGACGGTTGCTGTTGGTACAGAACCTGGTAATGTAGCAGGGTTACAAAAGGGCCCAGGCTCCAATCTATTCAATGTTATCATCACCTGTGACGAGCCTGTTACAGCATACCACGCTCCCTTCGAGAAAAACGGCAGGGCGTCTTTTGGTGACAAGGCGAGAGGAAAGGGACTGGGGGGGCCGACACAGGGTAGACATGGCAATAAGCAATGGTGTTCCTGCCATGGTATGCGCCCATTCCGGGAAATGGAGACCAACGTTCTTTGGGGACCCATTCGGACCATCCACCCTGGCACCCACATGTGTATTATGTATTGCAGGTCCTTCGAACCCAGGTCCCGAGATTCTTTGTTTCGTGTGGGTCCACACCATTCATGGCCATGCCGCGCTGCAGCAGATCGCGCGCGGGTTGCACAGCGCCCGGCGCCTGCTGGTTGCTGCCTGGGCCGCCCCCTTTCGTTCTGCAGCGCATTACAGCCACAAGAATCAGCCCAATGACCGAGCGGGGCAATGTGCTAGCAAACGATAGAGATTCGTCGAATGGCTGCAGCACGGAACAGACGCAAAGGATGGCTACGCGACCCTCTCGAGAGACCAACTGATTGACCAGATCAAACTACTCACGACTCACATCGAACATCAAAACAACATCAAGCACCTCCCTAGCAAATGTGCAAATAAGAAGGCAGAGAAGAAAAGAAGGCGAAGGAAGAATCTGGATTTTGACCGGCATCCCAAATGCAAGATCGCCATGAGGAGTCCGTACCAAGGCGCATTGCACGGGGGACTGGCGTGGTTGCCGGAGATCAAGCCGCTGGCTAGGGTAGAAGGCGAGCTGTTCCAGGTCCTGTTGGTGTCGCGTTTGGTGGAGAAGTCAAGTCGGACGCGGCGCTTGAAAGCGTGTTGCCCGTGGAATTTGCAGAAGACGCGCAGCAGGAGTGACACGCCCTGGTCGGACCGTCGATGCCGGCGAGTGGGGCTATTCACGTGCGGGCCAGGCGGACGCGGGCATGAGTGGGTGCAGGCAGGTGGGAAGCCTGTGGGTCAGGAGTTGCCTCAAGTCGGTCCCAGACCGCTTCGGCTTTTGCTCACCCACCTACCCATCCGGGACCGGAGGTACCCCTGATGTGTCCCAGACGACAACGAAGGAATGCAAAGAAGAAGAGGCGATGGAAAAAGAAGAAGAAGAAAAGCTCAGATCCCACACGATGCTTTTCAACTCAATCCTACCCGACTCAGTGAGAATCATGTCGTTTTTGCCCATCTACGAGGCCTTCTATGCTCGGTTCTTGTGCACGGCGCGGGGCTACATATGCAAGTAAGAGCCTCCCTCAGCGCCCGCCCTGGACGTTGCGGCTATTGAGGACCTGCGACGCCTCCGCGCGGCTGGTGGGCGGGCACGGCTTCCGCAACTTCTGCAGGATCGACCCCCCTCCAAACAGCTGACCCAATGTCGCCGCCGCATCCTCTCGGCCAAGATCAGCCCCGTGGACAATCACGACAGGCAGCCGTGGCCCAGGTCTTCCTCTCAAGCAGAAATGCGTCATTTTTACAGGAGGGCTGTGGAGGCCAAGTAAAAAACGTGCCATGCACCCAAGTAAGGCATGATTGAGCATGTGTTGCAATGAAGATGAGAATAACACCAAGATATGACGACTGACTTTGAGCAGACGTTGCTCAAAGTTGACTCCAAGGGTGCAGGTTTTGCCAACAGCCTTAGAGAGAAAGCAATGTACAATTTGAATTTCCATATGTATGTGAAGAATGTCAATGAAGTGATCTGGAGTCATCATTTTTTAATTGAAAGTATCGGCGAGAGCGCCAAAGGGGGGTGGCAATGGATTCATGTATCTTGCTGGATTATCTTCATTTTTGCCAACATTTATCCTTGATCAGCTGATCAGTATACCCGCTGAGCCCACCGTTCTGTGCATTACGATGGAGGAAATTGTAAGTATCTCGTTCTCAATATCTAAGCTACTTTGTTCTGAAAATTTCTCTCTACAACTCACCGTGGCGTCAGACGGGGCTAAGTCGCAGCAAGCGCGTTTCTGCGTGGGTCGAAGGGCAACATTGGTGTTGTCACAGGTAAAACCACCGGTGTGAATCGACTTGCCGGCTTTCTGCACTGCATACATACAAACCATGTCAAGCGGGAAAAAATATTCAACGCAAGTGTCAACCTCTGGCCTACTCTCAAAAGCTGACAGCGGAAAAACGGCGTCCATAGAAAAGAAAAAAAAAGAAGAAGAAAAAAACTAACCAATCACTATTCTTCCCCGGCGCTTCCAATCCTGAAGAAACGGGAAAGCCTTATCCTGGCCATCGTTAATTTTTCTCATACAGTATCCTTGCTTTGCGTTGACGTTGAATGGGGGCTGATTATTACAATAAAAGGCTGAACAGGTCACTTGACTCTGGATTAGAAGAAGTGCAACAAGGGCGATGAAGCAAAAGAATTGCATGATCTGGATTTAGCTATGGTCAATGAGGTCTCAAGGTTGGATGGATGTGATTCAAGACAAATCGTGTGCGCGAAAATCGTGTGCGCGAGGGAGTCTTTATGTATACATACAAAAATCACATCCTTCAGTATCCATCACGAGAAATACAAATGAGGCTTGCTGTTGATGCGCCACAACCCGGCATTGTAGCATGGCTATGTATGTACATACAAAGGGATCCGGGCGGTCAGAGTACATAGAACATCCGAGATGAGAAGGCTGCAGCGCCAGAAGCGCCCCAGAGGAGAAACAAGCTACGATGCCATGCAGCTTACATAGTAAGCCTGCTTGTTATAACATCCAAAAACAGAGGCACAGACATTAGCCAAGCCGCTTCTCTACGTCCGTGGCCGTTTCGCAATCGACAAGGAAGCAAGCATTCAGGAAACAAGGGTGTTGGAACCAACGGGAGAAGAACCAGCCGCCTGCTCCCGATGAGCAGCGATGGGAAGTTGTAAGAAGGAACCAAGTTCCCCAAGCACATACCAGGTGAGCATCAAAGGAACTTCTCTCTTTATCTCTCCAATGAAGCCAGAGAGTACCAAGCTAATTACTTATAGGCGACGCCGCAACACGGCGAACTAATCAAGGCCGAGCAACTGGAACAACATCAGCAACGACGTGATAACGTTGCAAGGACATTCGACTTAGCAAAAGTACAAAGAAGACTGCAGAAAGGAAGGGCAAGAGAAGGAAAGATCTTGAGTGTGACCGGCACATAACCCAAACGCAAGATTGCCATGATGATATCTTGTACCAAGGCGCGTTGCACGGGGTAAAGGAATAGCAAGAACTAGAATCATATTGTTATCAGAATAGGGTTACAATGATAGTGAACATGAGACATGAAATAAGGAGTGTGTTATGCGTCTAGCCTTACCTAGAAGCAGAATGAACAAATGGAGCGGCACAAGAGTGATTTAGAAGAGGTTGAGTTTAACATAAAAGGTGAAGAGAGAAAAGGGTGTGTAGATGACGCAAGACAATGATATGAACAGGAAAATAAGAGGGAGAATAACAAAAGAGTTGGAACGAGGGCTTTGACTGTTTTGAGTGAGCATGAGAGGTTCAAACGAGGTTGGTGTTTGGTGAGTAAAGGGTAATGGTGGTGTTGACGCGCTAAGAGAAGTTTGGAATGTGGAAGTATCAAGTGGGCTGATGAGAATACTAGATGAGCGCGCAAGGAAAGAAGATCAGGTTCCTGAAGAAGCGCATCATCTTTATAGCAGAGCTAAAGGTAAATGGCTTACAATGCTTGACTGTATTGTTGCTAAGTGCCACGGGCCTCAGGGGCATCAGGGCAGAGCGGTATCATGGTCAGAGCTGGGCTGGTTTATTAGGGGGGTTCACGAAAAGATTTATTGCTTCTTGCGCACTTTAAATTTTTTTTCTTGCGCG
This sequence comes from Puccinia coronata f. sp. avenae, assembly GCA_002873125.1. Classification (NCBI taxonomy): domain Eukaryota; kingdom Fungi; phylum Basidiomycota; class Pucciniomycetes; order Pucciniales; family Pucciniaceae; genus Puccinia; species Puccinia coronata. Next base: position 134,701 of record PGCI01000237.1, on the reverse strand, counting down.
AGAATTCTTGCTTCAATTTACAATAAAATTTTAACACCACAAGCAGCCCCCACGGGTGTCTTGCTCGCTCAACTTGACTAAAAAAAACTTAATTACATGTGCGCAGCACATCTAAAAATTTCTTGCGCTGCTTAAAAAAAGGGTCAGGCTTAATGCACTCCAAACTTTTACTACATGCACTCCAACATTTTGGAGTGGGCAAGTGTCCACTCCAAAAAAAAAATGGATTGAACAGCCGTCCACTCCAAAATATTGGAGTGGGCAGTTGTACACTCCAATATTTAGACATTTTTGGACTGGAATGTTGTATACTCCAATTTGTTTGGAGTGGACTTTGAGTGCACTCCAAAAATTTTGGAGTGGACTTGAGGTGCACTCCAAAACTTTTGGAGCGGAATTGAGGTGCACTCCGAAGTTTTTGAAGTGGACTTCAGGTGCACTCCAAATTTTTGGAGTGAATTTGGAGTGTATTATTGTTTACTCCAAGGAAGTGAAATATTTTGGAGTGGAAAGGTGTCCACTCCAAATATATTGGAGTGGAAAGCTCCCCACTCCAAAAAAATTGGAGTGCACACTTTTCCACTCCAAATTGGAGTGCATGAAGTAGAAATTGGGAGTGCATTTAGCCAGACCCTTTTTTTATCAATGCCCTTAATTAATGGGTCTTGGTTAAACGACTCACAAAAATTAGAGAATCGACTCCCAAAACTGGTGGACGTCGAAATTACCATCTGTTGACCAGTGAGTGACTGGAGATGGACGTAAAAACACTTCGGCACATTTTTGGGAGTCGATTCTCCAATTTGGTCAGGATTTTTGGGAGTCGGCAGGAAAATTTTCAAGAATAATCAAAAAAATTAATTCCTCTGTAATGAGTGGGGCCAAGCGCCCCAAACTTGAAAGTTAATGAGGAAATGACCTAAAAAGTATTTTTGGAGCATATTAGCACCAGAATACGCTCACAATTGATTGTAGCAATAGGCGTGTGATTTTTGAGTAGAGTTTTTCTATTCCTACTTGTCTTAACAACAAAAGCTGTACTGATTTCATTGTAGGAGCCACTAAATAACAAAACTTATTAAAGAATCCAATACAGGACCTTTTATTCTTTTTTCAAGCTGAAATTAAACAGATTTAACTTGCCAGTGCACTCAAATGTTAGCCTTCAAACTTGGGTACAGTATTCCTGGGGTGATTTCTCACATCACTATTTATACTTTCAATCACTTCCTCCAGAGCCCCCAAAATTTGATAAAAGCCCCATTGTATACTTTGAAGCCTGCTTTCAAGGCTAAGTCTGTCAGGCTACGTGATGCCAAGGACTGAACCTTCTAGCTACACGGCCGGCAAAATAAATAGATAAGGTTATAAAAAAATATAAAAGAATATTTTTTATGAGTTTTGGGAATTTTAGAGTCCTTTTGGGACGTGGAAATAATAATAAAATTGAGGATTTTGCGGAATATGTAATATTCCAGAGGGGCCTGCAAGCAGGGATGTTTTGGGGTGCCCTCTAATAATCAGGACCTGTAAACAGGGTGGTTTTGACTTGTAACCTGATGTTCTGGGGCCTGCAAGCAGGGGTGTTTATTTTGCCCAGGATATATGGTGGGGAGGAATTGGTAACAAGAAAGGTACTCACTATTTCTTGTTACAGAAATCCTCCAAGGTTGGTGATAGGTTAACAGAAGTGGCTGGTGATGATGATGAGTGTTCTGTTGACACTGGAAGAGTGCTAAATAATATACTGAATGTTCACAAGGTTGGACACAAGGCTATAAGCTAGTGGACAATGCTGAGTGATAATTTTCAGTGGTAATAATAAAGCTGGGGAATCCTCAAAAGGGGGGGACCCAAAGGTCTTTAAATATTCTTAAGAGACCCTTGGGGACGAAATCTGAAAGCTAGAATATAGCAGAGGACTGATCTTGGATCAACAAATCTATTGAGTGGATCATTTGGTAGATCTTCCCTGGGCCAGATCAGTAGGAGATCCGTGTGAGTAATGGATCTTTATTGATGATCACATTTGTATGGCACTTTCCCAGAGCTAGTAGATCTTATGATGTCATTAGTATTTTCGTCTCTGGGGCCTGTTAAATGTGTGAAAGGTCTTGTACCTGTGTAACAGGTCTTTGTAGTTAATTTGTTGTAAGTATATTTTGTTATATTGTATAAGTACTATAAGGAGTTATAATTTAGGGGTCATTTTGGTGAGTGACCCTAGGTTATTTTCAGTGTAGAATCCATTTCTGAACTCCTTTTTACAATGTTGTTATTAGTTTAGTAGTTATTGATTATTTTGTTATATTTTTGTTACTATGTTATGCTTGTCTCTGCATAGTAGAAAGCTGACAAAGTCAATAGCCCAGGTAATTTATCCATTCAAAACCTCATCAAAAAAGCCAGATTCACATGTGAAAACTAATGAATTTGGATTGCAGCTGAGGAGTGAAATATATTCAAGCAGCATAGGTAAAACCAACTACATATCATCCACGAGATATAATAAGCAAGGAAATAATAAAAAGAAGAAGAAAAAAGAAGAAATATCTCAATAACAAATAACAGGAAAAGAGAACTAATAGTCTTTATATTTATTTGGGGGGGCTGCAGCCTTGAGAGTTTCAGTCAAATCAAAACATTTGGCATATTTTTTCTTCCACTCTAAAGCCTCAGGTTCAGCTGCAACCTCCCAGTCAATCTGCAAAATAGGGGCAGGAAAGAGAAGTGGATTTTTCAGCCAAACAACCACAAAATGTGAAGAGGTAACAGCAATGAAGATGGGGGGATTGTTGTTTGGGGGGCACCTGGCGGGGAAAAAAGATTGGGAAATGGATTGGGAGAAAAAGAAAACTGGGCAATCAAAGGCATTGGCAATTGGGTCACCCATGCTTGGCATGCACATCCAGTTGCGTATGTGACAAGTCTCCATGATATCTGGAAAACTGATTCTTCTTAACATTGTATCAATGTCCGGGAAAAAAATGTTGATTTCGTAGAATCTTCTGTTGTCCACGATGTGTTTATGGAGTTCTTCTTGGATGCTGGAAAAATTTTTTTGGCCTCGACCCAGACAGTGCGCAACTACTCGAAATCCGCAATGACCATCTGAATCAACGTTGAGGGTGGTGTCGACGTAATCTAGGACTATTTCTGGGAGTGCCTTCATGTAGTATGAGTCCTCCCATGCTTTGCGGAGTGGGAGTGGTGGCGCTGGTTCTTCTTCAGGTGACTGGGGCTCTGTAGTTTGTCCTTTTGGCGCAGTTGGGGTTATTGGGAGGCGGCTAGCAATTTGGACGGCGCGGAGCTTCTTCTTTGGTGGTGGTCCTGGAACTGGATTGGATCTGGCGGCGGCTTTTCTGACGGGTCTGGTACGGGTTGGTGTGGCGGATTCATTTTTTTTTCTCAAAGCTTCCTCCTTTTCTTTCTTCTTCTTTTCTTGCTCGTCTCTTTTCTTCAACTTTTCTTCTCTTTCTTTTTTTCTTTTGAGCCCAGCCGCAAGCAAAAGTTCCCTCTTACTTTTTTTCTCCACGTATTCAAAAGCGGAAGGGTCTCTAGTCGTGGATTTTGGGTGGTTTGTTTTGCTGGCCGTTGATTTTGGTTTGGTAGGTGCTCCAGTTGTAGTCTTGGGTGCGTGGGTCGTGGTTTTGGACTTGTTTGTTGCACCTTTGGGTCTTCCACGTCCTTGAGGAGCTTTCTTGGGAAGCTTGATGTTGACAACGTGTCCAGAGCCTTCCACGAGCCGGCTAAGAGCATCCAATCGAATATTACGCTGCGCAGGATTCATTTGAAGTAATTGATCCTTGATCTGGTCAATTTTTTCTTCAAACGTGGCGTCAGGTTTTAGGGTGGGGCGTTTATGGGTCTGTAAATGAAAAAAAAACTAATTCATCAGTGTCTGTCCGTATGATGCATGGGAACATGCAACTAGGCTTGTTGAGGGGGGTCGCTGGGTGGAGTAGGCGCCGACTCCCATGGGGAGTTTTTTTGGCGCGGGAATTGGAGTGTTCACTCCCATTGACTCCCAAAAAAAAGGCCATGATGGATCTTTTGGTTTGCCGACTCCCAAGGAAATCAACTCCCATTAAACGATCGGACATGACAACATCTGTTTTGAGGATTTTCGGCAGATAATTTTGAATGACGACTCCCATCGACACCCCAAGCAAAAAGAAAAAAAATAAATTAGCTTGCCAACTCCCATATGATAGGAGTGATTGAAGATGGCACTGACAACTCCTATCTGGATTATTACGGCGGTTTAATTTGGTGGGCAACTCCTGGCGACTCCCACATTTACACAAAAGAAAAATATTTAGGTCAGCAACGCCCATTTTCTTTCATCTGGGAAAAGGAAAAAACTGACGACTCCCAAAAGGTTTTTATTGGTGGATATGTTAGTCGGCCGACTCCCATCAACACCCAAAAAAGGAAGGATCAAACTGAAATCAGCGTGTCGACTCCCATCTGACCGGGGCATGGCATGACGACTCCCAAAAAAAACCCGTACGCACTTCTTTGGATTGCCGACTTCCATCGAATCCCTTTCGACTATTTCCGGTACGCAAATTCGGCCCGCCGACTCCCATCGACTCCCAAAAAACAATATATATATATTTTTTTTTCCAATGACGACTCCCGGCGCTCCCTTTCAAAAATCCGGAAAATGAAAAGGAATGGTGAAATAAAAAAAGGCAAAAAACTCACTTTAATGTGCCATTGAGGATGGAACTCCTCTGGCTCAACCAACTGGCCCAAATCCACCAGTTCAGATAAACGGTGCTTGCAAGGGATCCCCGTCCGTTTTTGATGGAATCCATTGCAAGTGGCCGTCTTCTCAAGGGATGAGATAGTGGTTAAATTGTTCTGCGCCTTCCGGAGAGCGTAGTGAGTGATGCGGCCGTGACAGTTCTCAAAGATTTTGGCTAAATTGAGCAGAGAGTTGATTTTCTGTTGGTGAAAGTGAGCTGAGATTTCGTGAGCTTGAGCCTCCAGAGCATTGGTGATCATCTTGACAACGGAAGTGAAGGAATGATTGGGACCAAGGAGATGAGATTTTATAAAAGCATGACCAGATTCAATTCTAGAAGTTGTCCGGTTGTCGAAATGGGTGATTGATTTTGTCCAAGCATTCGAGTATTTTTCAGCCACCGGGAGCCACTGAGAGTCCATGTACTTCTGCAATTCAGCGCCAAACTGAGAAGAAAATATAGAAAAAGATGCGCTGAAATCTGATGGAGAAGATAAACGGATGAGATCATTCCATTTCTTGATCATTGCGTGTTCAGAAGTCTTGTTCTTGATGTATTTAGTGCCGTTGGTGACCAGGTTCTTCTCAATGTGCCAGATGCACAGCATGTGGTACGCATTGGGGAATGTTTGAGAGAGGGAATTGATCAGAGCTTGTTCTCGATCCGTGATCACAACTTCAGGGAGGGGAATTTCATGTGACGTAAAAATATTGAGGAGATTTTGAAGCGCCCATTTGTAGTAATCTTGAGTTTCTTCGCGTAGAAAACAAAAAGCAAGACTGAAAGATTTATTTGTGCCAGTGACGCCGGTGATGTGGAGGAGCGGCATCTTGTATCTGTTTGTTTTATAGGTGCAGTCGAGGAATAGGATGTAGTGATAGGAACAGAGGAGTTCGACAGAGCGCGTGTGACAAAAAAATAAAGCGGTGAGGTTGCCTTCATCGTCAGTTCTAGCCGCAGTGGTGAAATCAGATTTTTGAAGAGTTTGGTGGAGATGGACAATGGGGCTGATGCCTTGGAGCATTTCTTGAGTGGCTTTCTTGCGCGCAGTGTAGATGGTAGAAATGGTGGCCAAGATTGTCTCGTCGGGGTGTGTTTTCTTCAAAGTGGCCAGAATAACCGAGGGTTTCAATCCAGCGTCACCGAGTTTTTTCATTTCTTCATAAAGAGATTTGGTGAGCTGACGGTTGGTGGTGTGGGCAGAGGGGTCAAGAGATGAGGGGTGGTTGTGAGCCGGATTAGAAACACGGAAACGCCAGTGGCCCTTCTTCTTCTGGAAATAAGCAGACGCGGCAAAGGGGCAGTTGATCAAACGGGTAACTTTTGGGATTTTACGGTTTCCTTTACGCATGTTACGCTCGGGGTTCCCTCCCCTAAAAGAAAAAAAATAGACCACAAAAGAAATTGTTAGCAAGCAACAAGAAAAAAGAGAAATTAAAACTGTGCGTGCGCAGAGATAACAGGAATAAAACCTTTCAACTTGCCTGAAAATAAAACAAAAAGGTGATAAAAAATAAACATCAGTCAGCGCCAGGAGAAATCATCATATAAGAGCAGAAGAACCAAGAGAATTATGAGAGGAAAAATATAAGAAAAAATGCTGACCTGTCACATTTAAATTGAGCACTTTTTCCAGTGACAGTCCTCTTTCTCACAATGGCATAGCCATGAAGTACAGCAAAATCCTTGACAGCATCAGTGAGATCTTCAATGGTGTCGTAGATGCCTTCAGGTGGAGGTGGAATTTTGAGGGATGCTTGCTGATCAGGTTGATCTTCTTGATTTTTGGGGTGATCTTCTTGATTGTTGATTTTTTCAATGGATTGATTATCTTTTATTTCTAAATTTTTAATTATTTCTTTAGTTTCAGTTTGATCTTCTTCTTGTTCATCTCTTTCATTTTTTTCTAGTATTTCTAAGCAGGTGTCAATTATCTTCTGTTGTTTAGCTTGTTCTTCATTTTCATTTTCAAGTTGAGGATTGATTTCATTGGGAACAAGAATTTCATTATTATCTACTAATAAATTACTATTTAAAACTAAACTAATATTTTTCTCTTTTGGCGCATCTTTTTTATGATTTTTTTGCGCTTTTTCTTCTTTTTTATTTTTTTTGTAGTTTTTTCTTGATTTTTCGTTTTGAGAAATTCTTGAGCGGTTTCTTTGGGCTTCTTGTAGAAAGAGGGGTCTAGGAAGGGGGATGGGCAGTCTCTGGGGCTAGTAGGTATCTTGGTGGTGGGTGATTTGTGCATTGGTTGTGAGTGTGGTGATGGGTGTTGTTTGCGGCGGGTCGATCAAGGTGGGTGGTTTGTTTGGTTCGGTTTGGTTCGAGCTGAGTTTTTTCGGCAGGGAGTCGATGCGTGCGCCAACTTGTGGTTGGAGTTCTCAGTCGGGGTTTTGCGGGTGTCAACTCCCTTTCCGGGATCGACTCCCGTACTCATCATGGTTTTTGGCTGGGCGACTCCCACGGGGGTCGCAGCTGAAATTAAATTTAATGCACTAAAATATTATCCCGCCGACTCCCATTTCTGACGCGGGATTGGAGAATTGACTCCCATTTGGTCGCTGGGTCGTCGAAATATGGTAATTTTGACGTCCACCAGTTTTGGGAGTCGATTCTCTAATTTTTGTGAGTCGTTTAACCAAGACCCTAATTAATTGCACAAAATTACACTCATATTTATGACGCTAACAGATGGGGCCTCATTATTCAAAACCCAGTTGCACATAATACTAGCCACAATTCAAGTTCTGGATATTTTGACCAAGTCTTTTCAATAGCTTGGCATGCTGAATTTACCTAACCCTCTAGTGGAGCGTAGCTTTCCGTTCAGACAACAAGCAATGCTTTTTCATTGGTTTGGCTGAGTCAATGATTTTCAAATTATTTGCTGCATCCAAGACTCAGGTGCGGGTTGAAAGGGAAGCTGGGGATAGCGCAGCATGAGGTCGCCGTTGTAAGGTGCAAGATTTGTGTTCTGAAGTTAACGAGTTTGGATATGTATACGACCAGCCGTACCTCCTGTGGTAGAGATGGTAATTACTAACATGGTCCAAACATTAAGTCTTGAGCTCGCTCAAACAAAATCTAAGAAATTGTCAAGAAGAGAGGAAGGCATGTCTGTCATTGTAAATTTGAGTAGTACACATGAAAAACAGCCGGGTGAAGGGATTGCTCGACGGACAGTGTCTTGGTTTGGGCACGTCTCAACATACACCAAATTCAAACCCAAAAGGATCTTTCAATTGGGACCCAGACATCCTTGTTCAGGATGGTATACATACATACCTTGCACGTGGGGACACAGCGCCGCAGAAATGTCTGGTCATGTGACTTTTGATAACAAGCTTGGTGTCAGCGCCATTCATTAAGCGGGACTTGGAGTCTTAGCTTGCTAAAATTGTTCGATGCATGCTCTCCAGTGAATAATCAGGAATTAGGGGGGTTCACAATAAGGATCTGCGAGTTTTTTTTTTAAGCGGCGCGAGAAATTTTTAGATGTGCTGCGCGAGTGCTGCGCACATATAATTAAGTTTTTTTTAGTTGAGTTGAGCGAGCGAGACACCCGTGGGGGCTGCTCGTGGTGTTAAAATTTTATCATAAATTTAAGCGAGAATTCTCGCGCGAGAAAAAAATTTGAAGCGCGCGAGAAGCGATAAATCTTATCGTGAACCCCCCTATTGGGTACTTGAAACTCCACCAATTTCCTTCGAAGATACTATCTTTCCAGAAATCTAAAACAAGAAAAGTATGAGCTTTCTCAGAATCACAACATAGACCACCACCTTTCCTTCCCGAACCTGATACTGATTTGATCGGCTTCAGGTGTCCCCCTGAGCTCTCAATATTAAAAAAAAAAATGCGGAAAATAAGTCTTTGGCTCTATACCCTCCTAGTTAAGCACCTCTTTTGTGAAGCGGAATGGGATTTATCAACTCGCTCACTAACCAATGAATTTTTTCTGGTGGCAGCTTGTGACCAACTCTTCAGAAATGTTTCATCAGGGAACCAATTCCCTGTTGCCAACCCACTCAGTAAATAGATTTATGTCTGAGGGCCCACACTGCAAAAGCATAAGCACTTCCTCAGAGCTCAGTCCAGATCCTGAAACCAGCCAGAATGTGAGTTTAATTCTTTGGGAAGATCAACCACATGTGGGAAAATAACATTCATAATCTTTTCATATCATCTTTTGATCTACCAATCAGAAGGGGAAACAAATTGAGCTGTTGGGAATTGAAGTTGCCCCCCAAGAAAAATGCCCAATTTGTCAAGAGGAGATTGACTTGGAGAATAAATCTTCCTTATACAATTGCAAAATTTGCAACCAACCTCTTCACAAACAGTGCTACAAGTCTTCATTAAACTTTCAAAGTAGATGCCCTCTTTGTAGAAGAGAGGATAAAAAGGCACTCAAACTTCTGCATGACTCATCTATTGATGTATCATCCAACCCAGCCGTAGTAAAACAACAAGAAAAAAATCAAATTATGCAAATTATGAACATTTATGCAAAGGTGACTGTAGGAATCTTAATCTTTTTTTTAGTTTTTTTTTTTTGTTATTCAATTCCGGCTTTCCGGAACCTCCTGTGATGAAGGCTCTCCGTTCACATCTGATAAAGTCTATTCATCTAAACAAAGGAAAGCTCACAAAGGCTTTAGGGAAGCTACAAAAATAAAGGAGTGCTGAGAGGCAGTCTTGATGGAAAATGTGTCTATAAATCAATACTTATACCATGATCAATGAAAATGAAATCAAGTTGGATTTTCCTTTTTAGATTTGGGGGGGGGGGGGGGGGCAAGGTGAATGGAGGGGGGGGGGGTTACTGTATTGGAAAATTGAGAAGTGGGAGATTGGCCCAAGATGGCAATCAAATTCTTCACACATTATCCAGTTTTCTGGCCATAAGGTTATTAAATCAATGGTCAGCAAAATGACCATTGAGCAGTCAAATCAATGGCGAACTCCCCACTGAGCTGGGAATTTTATGGCCAGAAAATTGAAGATTGATCTTTCAACTTGATGGCGAGTTTTCTGACCCTTGAGTCACAAATCGTCTACCAGAGAACTGGCCATCAAGTATGTGAACTGGATGACCAGTGCACTCTGCGCCACTGATTAGCTTGGACGTGGGTTGTGGGGGTAGGAGCTTTAAGTACCTAAATTGAAGGGTGAATTGAAAGGGATTGGTGGGTCTGGTGGGGCCAGCGGGATCCAGACAAATCTACTCCCAATTGCGTCTGATGAATTGACTTGCGGGCTCTCGCCAGTCAGATTTGAGTGAAGTCCTCATTATTAATGTTCACCGGCAGAGCCGAAGCTTCACGCTCAGCATTTCTCGTTGTAACCATTCCTCCTTGCTAAGCCACAACTGACCCAGTGAGCTTCATTGATGGTCCTCGTGTGATCAAATCAATTTCTTGTTTCAAAAAAAAAAAAAAGATCATGACCAAAGGAAAAAAAAACTTCTTCACTCTTTATTACATATGTGATGAGTGCTCGGAGCTTCCCGGATGTGGTAATTTTTTTTCATACATTATAAAAGAAACCTTGGACAGCGTGAAAGCATTTTTTTTCGTCTGATTATGATAAGCCACCCACGACCTGCTGAGCTTTGCAGCTGCCGTTCCTCTGTTGACCATATTTTGTTTCTGTCGGTGCTCTGCTGTAAATTTGTCACATTCTTGCCCGAAACGGTCGCTTCAGGCATTGGTCTTCTTCATACAGTGAGTCGCTCTCTGATATTTTATGAAAACAACATCACATCCAAGATGCTTAACGCGAAACGCCAAAGGTGTATCGTATTCGACGGGTTTCAGCATACAACCGGCCGCACCTCCGAGTCCTGCGGTGCAGATGATCTCTAAACTAACTGGCTTTAACGAGCTCGCTCAGAAATATTAACAACGGAAAACTGAAGACAGAGAGGTATAAAGTTGTAAAGCTATGTACGCAGCAAACCTTACGGCTTGGTGAGGAATTTGCCCGATGGGAAGTGTTTGGGTTTGAGTAAGTCTCAAATATCCCAAGGCAAAATCCACACGACGTCGACGCCCAGAAGATGCTTTACTTCGGCTCCAGTGTCTCCCTGCAATACGCCGTACTTTGCGAGTAGGCACTCAACGTTGCTGAAATGTCTGAAAATGTAAGCTGTGATGAAGAGCTCGGACAGTCGGTACCGTTTTTGAGGCTGGTTTGAATGGATGAGTCTTGCCTCGCTGAAATTTTCCTTCCTCCAATCACAGAACCTCAGCTATCATGTAGGCTCTCCAATCCACTGCCGCGGTCGCGAGCTACACTTTTCGGGTTGGGTTCTTCCCTTCCCTAGGGGGGTCCGGAGGACCATACTCCCAAACCCCCCGGTGTACGGGCACAGCCCCTACTGGCCTGCTTCCCCCTACTGGAGATAGGGGAGCGCGGCGGGCGAGAGAGGCCCTTCTGGCCATTTCCGGCCTGGGTACCTCCCCGCGCCGCCCTGAGCCGTAGGCGAGACTTACTAGCCCCGGCAGAAGTGGGGAGAGACGAGGACCCCTATACTCAGTCCAGAGCCTGAGCCTCAACGGATCGCCCCCTAAACTCTGCGGACTGTGCCCGGAACGGGTCAAAAGATTAGTCAAGAAGACCAAGGGGTGGCCACCTGGGCTGCCCCCTGGGTCAAAAATTCAAATTGCATCGGGGGCCGCGAGCGGCGCCCTTACAAGAGGGGAAACAAACAGGATGCCAGCAGAACGTGTCAGAATATGAGTCGCTCGGTCGCTCATGACGATGACACTCTCATGCAGTCCATAAGTGAGTCTATAACCTAATACATGAAGTCAGTCCATGACAAACATGGATGCTGACTCTGTATCTTACCCACAACCCTTTCAACCGCCCTCAGGTGATGAGTTAGGACGAGTCGGGCAAGGCGACAACAGCCAAGGAACCACCTAGGTCCTGACCACCCTGATGGTCAGGACCAGGCGATGAAACTTAGGCCGCCATCTCTCCCCTGTGAGTCTAAGGGATAAGACCCTGAAATCCGCTATCCAAGCAAAGTATAAAGCCTGACTATTGGAGCAGTAAGCTGACCCCCTCGTCGACTTTTCCTTCTGCCAAATAAGCACTATCTCACCGAAACTCTATCCTGTATTCTACAAACCTCTCAATACACCTTACCACTCTTGTCCAGTCGACCCAAGAGCTTATCTTCCTTTTCACTTCCGAACTCACATGCCTGGAGCATACAGTTCCTTTCCCCTTCCTAAGTCGCTATAAGCGTCGCCCCCTCTTCTTGTTTCTTTCATCAGCCTCGTGCTATCACTTCTCTCCCAGCGCACCACGCGTACTTCTTGTCTCTCACATCTTCCAACTATCTTCCTTGTCTCTTATCCTGAACCTCACGTTCCCATCACCTGTTTTATACCTAAGTCGTCCCTGTCTTAGGTAAGTTACACACATCACCCATGTTCTTCTTCATTGTACATACTTATGACATAACGGACTCTAATGAACATAATCTTAGTTTTCTGAATTCTCACAGATTTACAGTCATCCAGGCATAACTCTTCAGAGCTACCTCATCGGATCACTAGACAGGAACGACTGCGATGGCCGGCGAACTTAGTCTCAAAGACCAACTATCTGTTCTTCCCACTCTCGTTGGCGATGATAACTATCCCATGTGGAGCAGGCGAATCACGGCATTCCTCCGACATCGCGAGCTATACAAAACGGTCACGGAGGATCCTGGTCTTGTGCCCACCTCAGCGGTTAAGAAGAAACTTTCTGAGGCCGCTAATATTCTTCTCACCAAAATTGGCGACAAGCTCTATAATCGGATCATCACTGACACCAATGATAACAACGGCTTTCTCATCTGGACTCGTATCAAAGAGCTATTTGCTCAGCGCACAGGTCTTCGTCTCAGTCGATGCCTGACTCAATGGCACAAACTCCGATACGAGGGTAGTCTCACCGACTATTTGGACCAGGTTGAGACATGTCTGGCCTCGTTTGATTCTATCTCCTACGTCCAAGACGGAGCTGCGATCTGTGGTGTCATCACCTCTGCTCTATCCGAACAACGTGGCAGCTTAATTGACCCCATTCTGACCAACGATATCCTGATGAATGACCCTGTACTCTTGATGACAAAGCTCCGCGACATCGCCTACAATGAACGAACTCGCAAGAAGCCGGCTCATTCTGAAACCCCTGCTACAGCCATGTCCACCAATTCTCGCACCAGGACTCGCAGTGGTTGCCGAGGCAAGAAGCACAATCCTGCTGCCAAGACCCACACCGAGGACAACTGCTGGGCCATCCACCCCGAGAAGAAAGAGAAGTATCTCGCCGCCCAACACCACACCACCGCCGTCTCCTCTCAGCATCAGGTTCCTGCCTTTGCCGCCATTACCACAGCCCATTGTCATCTCACCAGAGCGCCTGGACCTACCACTGTCCTTGACTCAGGCGCCTCACACCATATGTTCAATCGCTTGGAATTCTTTGAAAATACTGAAGTATGCTCCATTCCAATCAGCACTGGCAGAAACTCCACCGACCTGAGTGCAATCCGAGTTGGCACTGCTGTTATCTCCCAGTCGGATGGACGCATCCTTCGTCTCAAAGATTCACTCTTTGTTCCTGGGTTAAGCCGCAATCTACTCTCTCTCACCAAACTCGTCAAACGTTCGGCCCTCATCCAGCGTGAAGATCAAGTCACCCGTGTCACCATTGACGACTCGATCTCTTTCATCTGTCACCACCACAACGATATCCTTGAAGTGGCTGGTGAAATCGGTCCAGTATCCCGAGACATCTTTGCCCTTATCTCCACCACCCACTCGACTGCCATCTCCACCTTTGAAACTTGGCATCGTCGGCTAGGACATGCCAGCATTTCTCGCATCAAATCCGTTCTCCCTGGTGTTAGCCTTGAGAAATCCGGGTCGTGTGACAGCTGCATGAAAGGCAAGGTTGCCCGTGTACCCTATAACGGACACTTTGATCTCACTCATCAACCCCTTGAAGTAATCCACGCTGACTTGGTTGGCCCTATCACTCCCTCCACTAACTCGGGCGCTCGGTATTTTCTCACGCTTGTTGACCAGCACACCGGATTCATCAGTGTCACGCTTCTCAAGCGTAAATCTGACGCAACTACGGCTATACTCGACTTCAAAGACTTCTATGAAAAACAGACCGACTCATCCATGAAGAAACTCATCTCCGATGGAGGGGGGGAGTTCTGCAACAAAACACTCTCCGCCATCCTCAAAAGTCATGGTATCCAGCACAACGTGTCTCCTCCGTACACCCCTCAACACAACGGTATCGCAGAGCGCGCCAACAAGACCATCATCAATATGGCGCGCTGCATGCTTGTACAGTCTCGACTTGCCAAAGAGTGGTGGGGGGAGGCAGTTAGAACCGCTGCTCTCACGACTAACTGTCTTCCCTCCCTTAGCAAGAGTCGCGTCTCTCCGCTCGAACAACTCATGAAGAAAGTTCCCAACATGGCATTCTTCCGTCCGTTTGGCTGTAAGGCCTGGGTCATCAAACCTGCTGAAAAACGGACCAGCAAGTTCGACGCCATCTCCTGGGACGCCATCCTATTAGGGTATAGCAACGACTATTCTTGTTACCGGGTAGTTAAAGTCGAGTCAATGGAAATCACCGATACCAAACAGGCATACTTTGATGAATCTGTTTTTCCACCTCTGCGCGCGTTGTGCCCAAGCAACGATCTTCTTCCCCACGCCAGCCTACCCGACTTTCTGTCCACAGCCATCCTTCCCTATGATGATGACGATGAAGACCCTCCGCCCGCTCCCGCCCACTCTCACCATGAAGATGAAGTAATGGATGAGGACCTCCCCGACCATGAAGATGAAGTAATGGCCGAGGAGGATGTGGATTCTCCCGTTGATGATCAAGAATCCTCTGGCAGTAACCAACCGCGCAGGCGCCTCATTCTTCGTCTTGGCCCGCACCCCACTCGCGTTACTAGCGATATCAATCCCTCCAATATTCTTGCCCGTCGTACTCGAGGTCCTGTTGCTTTTTCTGTAACCTCCACTGAACCATCCAATCACCGCCAAGCCATGTCTTGTGATGACAACATTCAATGGAAGGCAGCTGAGGCTGCGGAGATCTCCAACATGATGAAACACAACGTCTGGACAGTGATTCCCCTTCTTCCTCATCACCACACCATTCCCTCTACCTGGGCTTACAAAAAGAAGCTTGGAGCTGATAACCAGGTTGTCGAGTTCAAAGCGCGGATTTGTGCGCAAGGCTTTCGCCAGACCTATGGTCTTAACTTTGAACTTAAATACGCCCCAACTGGAAAACCCTCTTCACTCCGATTCCTCCTTTCCATAGCCATCGAACGTGGACTTCTCATTCACCAGCTCGACGTCAAAAGTGCATTCCTCACATGTGACCTTGATGAAGAAGTACTCATGCTTCCCCCAGCTGGCTACTTAGCGGATCAACGTGTCGTTTTGCGCCTCAACAAAGCAATCTACGGTCTCAAGCAAGCATCCCTTGCGTGGTATCGTCGCCTCAACACCTTCCTTGTCTCAATCGGTTTCTCGGTCTCTGATGCCGATCCCTGTGTCTTCTGGAGACAGGATCCGACTCCTCTCTGGATTTTCGCTCACGTTGATGATCTCATTATCATCGGTTCTGATCCATTGTTCTTCCGCTCCCAGATGGAAAAAGAGTTTCAGATTAAGTACATGGGGGACGCTGCCTTTTTGCTTGGCATGAAACTCGATCGACACACTTCTGGCATCGTTCTTCATCAGTGCCAGTACATTCAACGCAAACTTGTTGAATTTGCTGCCTTTGACCTACCTCCTGCCTCTTGTCCTTTGGATCCCAAATCCCGTCTCTCTAAAGCGTCTGCCTCCGATCATAACCAATTCCTGGCTCTCAACATCAACTATCGATCACTGATCGGCTCGTTGAATCACCTCAGTGTGCTAACTCGCCCGGACATCTCGTTTGCCATTAGCAAACTCTCTCAATTCCTTGAGAACCCTGGATTGACTCATTACACCGCTGCCATGCAAGTCCTTCGCTTTCTCCATGGGACGATGTACAGGGGTCTAAACTTCAAGAAGCAGGACATCTACACCCTCAAGACCTTCATTGATGCGGACTGGGCCAACTGCCCTGACACGCGCCGATCTCACACGGGGTTCCTAGTCTTGCGAGACTCTCATCTCATCTCCTGGAAGTCTACCAAGCAGGCTACAGTGTCACTCTCATCGACTGAAGCCGAATACAAGGCGCTCGCTGATGCCTGTAAAGACATCGTGTGGATTCGCAACCTTTCCTCTGAAATTCTTACCGACTCCAACACCGATCCTGCCATCACTTATGTCGACAATCGTGGTGCAATTGATCTAGCACTCAGTCAGATCAGTCAGAACGGTTTTCGGACCAAACACATGGACCTACGCCTGCATTTCATTCGGGACCTCATCGCTCAAAACCTTGTCAAAATCACCTACGTCGCAAGCAATCGGAACATTGCCGATTTTCTCACCAAACCGGTGGGACGCCTGAACATCACCAGAGCCATTGTCACCTTCTCCACCGATGCTTCGAGCATCTCTGCTTTGTGCTCCCAAGCACCAAGCATGTCCGCCTGTCAGAATATGAGTCGCTCGGTCGCTCATGACGATGACACTCTCATGCAGTCCATAAGTGAGTCTATAACCTAATACATGAAGTCAGTCCATGACAAACATGGATGCTGACTCTGTATCTTACCCACAACCCTTTCAACCGCCCTCAGGTGATGAGTTAGGACGAGTCGGGCAAGGCGACAACAGCCAAGGAACCACCTAGGTCCTGACCACCCTGATGGTCAGGACCAGGCGATGAAACTTAGGCCGCCATCTCTCCCCTGTGAGTCTAAGGGATAAGACCCTGAAATCCGCTATCCAAGCAAAGTATAAAGCCTGACTATTGGAGCAGTAAGCTGACCCCCTCGTCGACTTTTCCTTCTGCCAAATAAGCACTATCTCACCGAAACTCTATCCTGTATTCTACAAACCTCTCAATACACCTTACCACTCTTGTCCAGTCGACCCAAGAGCTTATCTTCCTTTTCACTTCCGAACTCACATGCCTGGAGCATACAGTTCCTTTCCCCTTCCTAAGTCGCTATAAGCGTCGCCCCCTCTTCTTGTTTCTTTCATCAGCCTCGTGCTATCACTTCTCTCCCAGCGCACCACGCGTACTTCTTGTCTCTCACATCTTCCAACTATCTTCCTTGTCTCTTATCCTGAACCTCACGTTCCCATCACCTGTTTTATACCTAAGTCGTCCCTGTCTTAGGTAAGTTACACACATCACCCATGTTCTTCTTCATTGTACATACTTATGACATAACGGACTCTAATGAACATAATCTTAGTTTTCTGAATTCTCACAGAACGCAGGCTGCGGCGGGCGGTCAGAGACTCTCCACTTGCTCCAGGGCATCTTGCAGGTCGAGGGGGAGCCAGGACAGTACGAATTGGTCTCTCTCACGAAAGCCGATCGTCACGCCTCGGGAGAGACCGTCCGCCCGATTCTCTGCTGAGCAGACGCAGCGGGCTTGCAGGTCCACCTCGTTGAGGATGAGGACGTCTTGGATGCTGCGCCATTCAGAGTTCACCGCCCTGTCGTTTGAACGCCTCTTAGTGATCACCGCCTCTGTGGTCGTGTTGTCGGTGTTGACGTAGAAAAGGCGGCCCGGCCTGACGTCCAGCTCGATCAACATTAGGAGGCCGAGGCGCACGGCGACCGTCTCTAGCCACGCAATGTTTTTTACGTGGTGGAACGCGTTCTGCCATCCTTCTTTCAAGCGGAACTGGGCCCACTTGCCGGAAATAATGATCCCGATGCCGAAGGACTCGGAGGCATCGCCGACCCATCCAACATCTGTCGGGGACTGTTCTGGGATCAAGCATGTTGCGGAGTAGTTGCACAGTACGTGCGACCATCGATACATGTCCTCGGATACGTCCTGAGGGGCGGGGCGCTTCGCGTGGCGGTCTACCCAGCTCTTTGTCCAACGGTATACGCTAGAGAGATTGCACTTCATCTGCGGGAACAGGCAGGCCACATGGTTCAGGCGGCCTACCAATACCTCTAGAGACCTTGTTATAACCAAAGGTTGCGTCGGGTACGAGGAATTCCTCCACCTGCATAATCCTTTCCGATACCTTAGCGTCGGGGAGCCGGACAGTCATATTGAGGCCATTCCAGTAGAAGCCAAGGAACTTCTGCTCGTCCTGGAAAGGACTTCTCGACGTTGGCAACGACTCCGAGCTCGGCGGAGAGGGCGACGACTTGCTCCATGTCGATGTTGTTGGTGGCCTCTTTGATGAAGAGATTGTCGTCGACCCATCGAAATATCCTGGTGAAGTTGAACTCCCGCAGCATTATCATCTTCCAGGCGTCCGCCGGTCTGCCAAAGGATCTGCAGCCAGCCACGCCGCCAAAACATATCCTGGTGTCAAGCAGCAGCCGTCCGTTGAAGTCCAAGGTGAGCAGATAGGGCCATTGGGAGGGCGCCGTTGGGATCTGGCGGTAGGCCTTTTCCCAATCGAAGAGGGCAAGCTTGCAGGGTCTTTTTCGTGACCGAAGGTACGAGGCGACCACCCCAAAGTCGTCCCAGGTCGTGGAAAACTTTGCTTTGTCCACGTAAGAGTTAACAGAGCAAACAACGGTGGACTTCTTAGGAAAAGATAGGTTGTTGGTGGGGCGTATTGAGTCGTTACCTTTCACCACCGCTCCTAGGGGGCTGGATCGGAAGAAAGGGAACCTGGCGGCAACTTCTTTGTGAGTGAAGGGGCCAAACATCCAAACCTTTGCCAGCTCGGTAGCGAAGTTCTTCTTGATCTTCTCTCTGGCAAGGAGGGCGGAAGAGTGGTTCGGGGGTGTGATCGGGGGTGTGAACCACTTCAGAGGGCCGACACGGTGCTTTGGGATTCCTTGGTCGAAGCCGTGCATCAAGCCATGCAGCATGTCGTCAAACTCTGGAAGGAAGTCCGCGTTCGCTAACGCATCTCTCCACTTGGTCACGTCCATCTCACATTTGACTTCGGTCGGCCATTGGTCTTTGACACTTGTCACAGCATGAGGTGCCGAGCCAAGCGTCTCTGGGTCTACCTCTCTGCTAGGCTCTGGGGTCTTGGGGGCGGCCGAGAGCAGCTCGGTGACTTTCGCCAACTCTAACACAAACTCTGCAACAATCTCTGGTTGGTCCTTGTGCCTGGGCCCGTCATCTTGACCACCATATCCTCTATCGCCATAGCCGCCGCCAGAGCCTCTGGTGCTGCTGGAGGAGCCACCTCGGCCACAGCCACCTTGGCCTCTGGAGCTCTCTCCTCTGCCATTTCTGCCGTCGTCACCTCCAGACTCGGCAAAGGGCTGGTTGTTCCTGGCTTTGGTGGGTTTTGGCTTGCCAGTGAGGGGGTCCCAGCCCGCTCTAGTGCCGCCGACTGCGTATGGGTTGTTGGTGAAGGAGATCTCCCCAAATTTTACAACGGTCGCATAGCATTGGTCGACAATATCTTGTCGCCACTTTCCTATGTTGGTCACATAGTGGTCATCATCCTCGTGTATGTGTACGGCGAAGGCATTTGCGCGGACCCATATATCGTACTGTAGGGCGACCATGAAGCACTTATCGTTGAGCAGACCGTTGACGTGTTGCTTGTGGGTTGCAAGCCAGTCGCAGAAGAGGTTGAAGCCGTACACCTCACGTAGAGTATGGTTGAACGCTCTGTACAGGCGTTCCCACTCCCCGGCGGTGAGGGACCATTCGCTTGGGTAGGGGTAGCCGTGGTAGCGACCAAATTTTTCGCCGGAGGTCTCTGATTGCGAGGGCCTCTTTTCTGTCCTGTAGGCTAAAGCGGCCGCCTGCCACTTCTGATCAAAGATGGTCAGGGGGATGGGGCCACGCATCTCTCGGATATTGCGGTCAAAATATTGGGTGAAACCCAAATTGGCGCTGCGATTACACTTCTCAGGGTCGAAGAGTGGCCCTCGGCTTCTCTTCTCTCCGCTAGACGTGGCTGGTGTCTTGTTACTCCTCTTGGATGGGACAAGGGCGGAGGCTGTACATGGGGCTGTGGCGGTGGAGTCATTGAACACAAGCTTATTGAGCATCTTCTCGTAGATCCTGAAGAACAGTTCTGCCCGCTTGTGCTTCCTTAACGACTTGTTGAGCATCGCGAGGGCAAGCATCTCTTCTGACTTGGCGGTTGCCGCGTCTTTGGCTGTCGGTGGGACAAGGGGAACTTCCATATGCGGGTGTTCAAGGGATGTGGTAAGGCTCGGGATATCGCTGCTGCCTAGGATGTCTAGGATGGATGTGTCTGGGCATCATCTATGGCGCCGAGTGAGGGGAGTGTGGTGTCGGAGGGATCTTCACCTGACTTGCGACTCTTCGCCCGGAACTTGGCGAGTTGCGCAGTGGTGGATTTCTGTTTGGTTGCCTTGGTAGACTTCTGGGGTCCGCCCATAGATGCCGCCGCTGCTAACTCGGTGCTCGCCGGGACTATTGAGGCCGCGATCAGGGGGCCGTTGCTGTTTCTGGAACTCTTTCTGAGCGCTCCAAACAAAGCGGTATATAAGATTGTGACTTAATGTTGATTACCCCCCTTCCATAAATAGTAACCCGAACGCTAAAGGGATAGATACGCATCTCCAGCTTCTATTTGAAAGAATTGGAAAACTAAGGCAGTTTATTCATTAGATCCCATGTATGTAACAGCTATGTACAGTGAG
This sequence comes from Puccinia coronata f. sp. avenae, assembly GCA_002873125.1. Classification (NCBI taxonomy): domain Eukaryota; kingdom Fungi; phylum Basidiomycota; class Pucciniomycetes; order Pucciniales; family Pucciniaceae; genus Puccinia; species Puccinia coronata. The sequence goes on along the minus strand of PGCI01000237.1, from coordinate 114,161 downwards.
AAGTATAAGTAAAAACAAAGAGAGAGAAAGCGGCTATGTCATGAGTCAACTTACCTAAGGCAGGAGGACGAAGCGTGGATAGAAAACAAGCTCGTTAAGAGCAACAAGAGTGACGATATAGTCGGAACAAGAAGGGATAGGATCGCTGAGAGCGAGAGAGAGAAGTAGAGAGATGTATAGTACAGGTGCTAACAACGGGACGTGCGCCAGGCAGCGTGTGTATGTAAAAGATAAAGTTGTAGCACAGGGGTCGACAGGAAGCAGGTAAGGTTCAGGAATAAAAGATGAGATACGAGCTTTGGAAGCGAGGTGGAACCTTGAGTATAGATATCTGCTTGTGTTTAGATTTCGGAGGAGAAAAAGTCGACGAGGGAATTAGAGTCCTGCAAGTCTGTCCCTTTTTGTCTTCTCAAGAATCAGGTTGCTTACCCTGATACAATTGCCTAAGATGCATCGCGCTGGTCCTGACCATCATGGTGATCAGGGACCTAGCGTGGTTCCTTGGTTGTGGCTGAGATAGCCTTGTTCGTCCAGCCTCAATTCATCACCTATACAGGTGGTTTCGGGGACAACAAACAAAAAAAAAAAACAGGGTCAGTGTGCCGTTTGGCTCCAAGCTGACATCATGCTGTTTACTTACGTATCACATGCATGAACATGTCAACAGCGTTGCTGTTGCCTTGTCCTATATTCTGACAGGCCGGCATGCTTTGTGCTTGAGAGTACAAAGCAGAGAGGCTCGGAGCATTGATGCAGAAGGTCGAGATTGCTCTGGTGATGCTGGTTCGTCCAACAGGTTTGGTAAGAAAGTCAGAGATGTTTTTGTGGCTGGGAACGAAGGAGATTTTGACCGATTTGCGCAAGATGAGATCTCGCACAAAATGGAGCCAAAGGTCCATATGTTTGGTGCGAAAACCATTCTGGCTGACCTGACTTAAGGCAAGGTCGATGGCTCCCCTGTTGTCCACAAAGACTGTGGCGACTGAGGCAGGGGTATCGGCAAGAATTTCAGAGAGAAGATTCTGAAGCCAGACAATGTCCTTGCACGAGTCTGCGAGTGACTTGTATTCAGCCTCTGTTGACAAAAGGGATACGGTGGCTTGCTTGGTGGATTTCCAGGAAATGAGGTGAGAGCCAATGAGGACCATGAAGCCCGTGTAAGAACGTCGTGTATCTGGACAATTTGCCCAATCAGCATCGATGAACGATCGCAAGTCATAAGTCTCTTGTCTCTGGAAGTGGAGACCACGATACATGGTGCCTTTCAGGAAACGAAAGACCTGCATCGCAGCGTTGAAATGAAGGATCCCAGGGTTTTCAAGGTACTGAGACAACTTGCTGACGGCGAATGAAATGTCGGGGCGAGTGAGAATGCTTAGATAATTCAAAGAGCCGACTAAGGCTCGATAGTTGATATTGAGAGCAAGGAACTGTTCACGTTCAATCAGAGATGCTTGGCGGAAGCGAATCTTGGGGTCAAGTGGACATGAGGAGGTTGGAAGATCTACAATATCAAACTCAACTAGCTTCTGTTGTACATATTGAGACTGATGAAGTACAATGCCAGTGTCAAGTCGGTCTAGTTTCATTCCAAGTAGAAAAGAGGCATCTCCCAAATACTTGATTTGAAATTCAGCTTCCATCTGCGAGCGGAAGAAAAGAGGATCCTTGCCGATGATGATGAGATCATCAACGTGAGCGAATATCCAGAGGGGGGATGGTTCCTGTCGCCAGAACACACAGGGATCCGCAACTGACGTAGTGAAGCCAATAGAAGAGAGAAAGGTGCCAAGCCTGCGGTACCAAGCAAGTGAGGCTTGCTTCAGGCCGTAGATAGCTTTGATGAGGCGTAAGACGATACGTTGACCAGATAGATAACCAGCAGGAGGGAGCATAAGAACCTCTTCTTCCAGATCACATGTGAGAAAAGCACTCTTCACGTCAAGTTGATGGACTAGAAGGCCTCATTCACTAGCGAGAGAAAGTAGAAAGCGAAGCAAAGACGGTTTCCCCGTGGGAGCATATTTGAGCTCAAAGTTCAAGCCATAGGTTTGTCGGAATCCTTGAGCGCAGATCCTCGCCTTGAACTCAACAACCTGATTATCGGCACCGAGTTTTTTCTTATAGGCCCATGTAGACGGAATTGTGTGATGATGAGATTGAAGCGGTATTTCTTCCCAGACGTTATGAGAGAGCATGTTAGCTATTTCTACTTCTTCAGCCTTCTTCCAGTGAACGCTGTCATCACAGGCCATGGCTTGAGCATGATTGGCGGGCTCTGTGGAGGTGACAGAAAAGGCAACAGCACCCCTTGTGCGACGTGATACAATGTTGTTAGGATTGATGAAGCTGTCAATGCGCGTGGGATGAGGTCCTAAGCGTAAGACGAGACGACGAGGAGGGCTGTCATGTTCCAGTCCGTCAGAAGGCCCAACGTTGCTGTCCCCCTCCTGCATTACTTCATCTTCATGCACTGAGGGGGATGCCTCGCGTTCTACTTCATCTTCAAGCGGAGAGGGAGTGGTGGACTCGTGATGAGATACACTCATGCCGGAGGGTTGATCGAAATCTTCATCATCATCAAAAGGAAGGGAGGACAAAGCGGAAAAGTCGGGCAAACGAGAGTGAGGGAACAGATCGGGACTGGGATTAAGAGCACGAAGAGAGGGAAAACAAGACTCATCAAAGTACGCGTGTTTGGTGTCAGTGATTTCCATGGACTCCGTTTTGATGACCCTGTAGCAAGAATAGTCGTTGCTATAACCGAGTAGGATGGCATCCCAGGCAATGGGGTCGAATTTGCTTGTTCGCTTCTCCGGAGGCTTGACTACCCACGTCTTGCAGCCGAAGGGGCGAAAGAATCCAATGTTCGGGACCTTGTTGAACATCTGTTCGAGGGGGCTGAACTCGTTCTTGCTGAGGGAAGGAAGACAGTTGGTGGTGAGGGCAGCTGTGCGGACTGCCTCCCCCCACCACTCCTTGGCTAGACGAGAATGTACGAGCATGCATCTCGCCATATTGATGATAGTCTTGTTGGCGCGTTCCGCAAGACCATTGTGTTGAGGCGTGTATGGAGGGGATACATTGTGTTGAATACCGTGAGTTTTGAGTACGTCGGACAAGGTGTTGTTGCAGAACTCTCCACCTCCATCGGTGATGAGTTTCTTCATCTTGCGCTTGGTCTGATTCTCATAGAAAGTCTTGAAGTCAAGAATAGCATCGGTGGCATCGGATTTCCTGTGAAGAAGAGTTACACTGATAAACCCGGTGTGTTGATCGACAAGGGTGATGAAGTAACGTTTTCCAGAGTTGGTGGAGGGAGTGATAGGGCCAACCAAGTCAGCGTGGACAACAGCAAGAGGGTGCTCCGCTCGGTCAAAGTGACCTTTGAAGGGGATGCGCGAAACTTTGCCCTTCATGCAGCTGTCGCATGAACCGGATTTGGTGAGTTTGACACCAGGAAGAACCGACTGAAGACGGGCGATGCCTGCATGGCCAAGTTGATTGTGCCAGGTGTCAAATTCTGAGGTGGATAGGGAGTGGGTGGTGGTGACTAACGCCAATGCTTCACGGGGAACTGGTCCAATGTCGCCCTGAATCTCCATGATGTTGTTGCTGTGTTTGCAAGTGAAGTGGATGGTATCATCTATGGTGATGTTGACGAGTTGGTTGGAGCAAGTGATTGAGGCAGTTTTCTTAACCAACTGAGTCATGGAGATGAGGTTTCGACTGAGACCTGGGACAAAGAGAGAGTCCTCGAGTTCCAGAGTTCTACCATCAGTCTGAGCAATAAGAGCGGTTCCCGTGCGTGTGGCGGTTAGATCCGTGGAGTTCCGTCCAGTGCTGATGGGAATAGAGCACACGGAGGTGGAGAGGAAGAAGTCAAGATTGTTAAACATATGATGGGAGGCTCCCGAGTCGAGGATAGCAGAGGAAGAAGAGGATCTAGCCAGGTGACAGTGCGCAGTGGTGACGGCAGCAAACGCTGGTACCTGATGGTGAGAAGACAAGGAGGAATTGGATGGGGGTTGGGACGTGGCGACGGTGTTATGAAGCATGTATTCTTCCTTTTTCTTGGGATGAATGGCCCAACAATTTTCCTCAGTATGAGATTTGACTGCCGGGTTATGCTTTTTGTTACGACAGCCGAGGCGAACCCTGGTCCTGGTGTTGGTGGTCATGGCAGTGGCAGGTTTTTCGTGATTGACTGGTTTCTTTCTGGTCCTCTCGTTGAATGCTATGTCACGAAGCTTGGTGAGAAGCAAGACAGGATCATTCATCAAGGCTTCGTTGGTGAGAATAGGATCGGTGAGACTGCTCCGTTCCTCAGAGAGAGCCGAAGTGATGACACCGCAAATCGCAGATCCCTCTTGGACATAGGAGATGGAGTCGAAGGTTGCCATACAAGATTTGACCTGATCTAGGTAGTCAGTCAGATCGCCATTGTATCGTATTTTATGCCATTGAGTGAGGCATTGACTGAGACGAAGACCCGTTTGTTTGGCGTAAAGATCCTTGATCCTGGTCCAGATGAGGTAGCCATTGTTGTTGTTGGCGTCTGTGATGATGCGGTTGTAGAGTTTATCACTGATCTTGGTGAGTAGGATATTGGCGGTCTCAGAGAGTTTCTTCTTGACTACATTGGTGGGAGCTTCTCCAGGATCCGTGATGACCGTAGCAAATAGCTCTTTGTGCTTGAGGAAGGCCGTGATACGCCTGCTCCACATGGGATAGTTTTCATCGCCGATGAGAGTAGGTAAGATGGAGAGTTGGTCCTTGAGGCTAATTTCGCTGGCCATCTTTTCGTCGTTCCTGCCTAGTTTCTTGATCGAGGTAGCTGAAGTGGGTTGGAGCTACGTCGAGACTGTAAATCTGAAAGAATTGGAAAACTAAGGCAGTTTATTCATTAGATCCCATGTATGTAACAGCTATGTACAGTGAGAAGTATAAGTAAAAACAAAGAGAGAGAAAGCGGCTATGTCATGAGTCAACTTACCTAAGGCAGGAGGACGAAGCGTGGATAGAAAACAAGCTCGTTAAGAGCAACAAGAGTGACGATATAGTCGGAACAAGAAGGGATAGGATCGCTGAGAGCAAGAGAGAGAAGTAGAGAGATGTATAGTACAGGTGCTAACAACGGGACGTGCGCCAGGCAGCGTGTGTATGTAAAAGATAAAGTTGTAGCACAGGGGTCGACAGGAAGCAGGTAAGGTTCGGGAATAAAAGATGAGATACAAGCTTTGGAAGCGAGGTGGAACCTTGAGTATAGATACACTGCCGGCATTAACCGGTCGAACACGGCTGCTCGAGCGGTGCTCGAACAGCCGTGTTCGACCGGTGGTCGGACGGACACTGTCCGACCGAAGCAAGAGCCAACTGGTCGGACAGATTTGTCCGACCGGTCCCGGCTGGTCCTGTGCAACCGGTCCCAGGAACTGATCGGACAGGCCTGTCCGACCCGCCGGCAGGTGCTTCGGTCGGACAGTGCCTGTCCGACCACCGGTCGAACACGGCTGTTCGAGCACCGCTCGAACTGCCGTGTTCGACCGGTTAATGCCGGCAGTGATATCTGCTTGTGTTTAGACTTCGGAGGAGAAAAAGTTGACGAGGGAATTAGAGTCCTGCAAGTCTGTCCCTTTTTGTCTTCTCAAGAATCAGGTTGCTTACCCTGATACAATTGCCTAAGATGCATCGCGCTGGTCCTGACCATCATGGTGATCAGGGACCTAGCGTGGTTCCTTGGTTGTGGCTGAGATAGCCTTGTTCGTCCAGCCTCAATTCATCACCTATACAGGTGGTTTCGGGGACAACAAACAAAAAAAAAAAACAGGGTCAGTGTGCCGTTTGGCTCCAAGCTGACATCATGCTGTTTACTTACGTATCACATGCATGAACATGTCAACAGCGTTGCTGTTGCCTTGTCCTATATTCTGACACTATTTTGCCCCTCTTCAGACTCTTTTGCCTTCTCCGCTGCTGGAATTACCCCGAGATGCCTGATGCAGCAAAGTTTGCATACTTTCCATCACAGAACAACAAAAGGTCAATTCAACAAAACCCACATTATTCTGTCCCTGATCGATTGGGCCCATGCAACGTCATATGCGATGGGTGCAAAGTGTTGCATTATGAAGAAGAGGTGACGGGTCCACGGAAACCAGGAGCGCCGGTTGCATTCTCGACATGCTGTCAGAAGAATAAGGTGACCCTTCCTTACGTTGACAAGGACGCCAAGGCCTTTCAAGAACAGTTGCAGACAATGTTTGAGGGGGATGAGCCAGGTATGTCGTTAAACCCTTTGGTTATTTGACCGTGCTGATTAGTTTGCAGAGCACAAAAACTTCCAAGTTTTGATTAGATTGTATAATAACACCGTATCCTTCACGTCCCTTGGAACAAAGATCAACACTTCAGTTCAAAGGAATTTTGGCCTAAACGTTTTCCGAACATCAGGGGGAATGTCGCACCTGATCTTGTCTATCAAACCAAAGGGAAAGCGCAAAGCATGCTTCTCTCAAATTTTTGTCATCGGCAAGGGGGGAACTGAAGAAGCTGAATTCTGGCTCAGGAGGGCTCAAGGCAGTGGCAAGGGAGGCTTTGGATCTTTCAAGCTTTCAACATCAATAATTGAACAGTTGATCAACCTCCTCGAGAACTGCAATCCTTACGCAAAAAAATACAGGGTGGCGCTTGACATTCTAGTCAAATCCTCAAGTGCAACTCTTGCCCTAAACGGTATTTCTCAACCTGGGCTATCTAATAAAAGGTACAACAAACCAACAGTTGAAGAGGTTGCAGTGGTAATTGAGGGTGCGGGTCATGTCATTCAACCTCGGCAAATCGTACTCAAGCGCAGGTCAGGCCGGCTCAAAGTGATTTCAGATATACATTTGGGATATTTTCCTCTGCGCTACCCGCTCTTTTTCCCTTACGGTTCTCAGCAATGGGACGGATTATTTAAAGCATGGACGCCACTTTGTGCGTGAGCCTTCCTCTGACTTCAGCAAACATGAACTGAAATTTTGGTTAGCAAAGGGTCGCGTTGTGGGATCACTCAAGTGGTTTTCCTTCATGCTCTTCCGGCGCGCAGGGCAATTCTCACCAATACTATACGGCAAAGCTCTCCTTCAAGAACTCATGGATGATATGTATGTTCGCGTCAAACGTTCACAGACAAACTACCTGTGGCACAACCAAGACAAGCTAAAAGTCAAAAATTATAAAGGCTTGGTGGAATCCCTCAAAAACAAGAACAACCCCTCCGGCAAAAAAGTAGTGTTGCCTTCGTCATTCATTGGGAGTCCTTGCGTGATGTCTCAACTGTATCAGGACACCATGGCAATTTGTCGAGTTCACGGAGCACCATCTCTGTTCATCACTATGACTGCCAACCCGAATTGGCCTGAAGTCCGGGAAGTCATTCCGGAAGGGGCAAATGCAGCAGACCATCCGGCTGAAATGGTTCGTATTGCATACTTGAAGATCAAGTGTCTCCTGTTTGAGTTGGTTGAGATGCGACGCCTGGGGCGCGTGATAGCATACGTCTCAACAATAGAATTCCAGAAGCGGGGATTGCCGCATATTCACTTAATGCTAACACTTGACAAAGCCAATTGTAAGAGCACAATCCGTGACAGCGCTGTGGCGTGTCCGGCAGTGGCAATCGGCTCGGTAAGCGTCCCGGTCTCGGTCCCTCAACTCGGTATGGTAATTGCATGATAGACTAACCTGTGGCGTGTCCGGCAGTGGCAATCGGCTCGGTAAGCGTCCCGGTCTCGGTCCCTCAACTTGGTGAAGAAGAGAAGAGGGCCGACCAGGCACGGACACACACAGACTAAATACAATTGATATGCGGCGCAGCACAGGACAGACTCAACCCTAACCGGAACTCTATCACTGCCCTTGGCTCCTTGGTTGACTGTCACAGACATGTCACAACCTAGCACTCAACACCCCCTCCCTTGGTTGGGACATGGACTCTGCTATACCAATCTGCTTCAGCGCCCGCTCGACCAGGTTTGGACCAAGGCGTTTGGTGAAGATGTCGGCAGCCTGACTATGGGTGTCGGTCCACTGGATCTTGATGTCGTACTGGCGGATGAAGTTGTTGATAAAGTAAAATGCGCGTGAAAGATATTGCGTCTTTTTCTTGGACGCGTTGTCTCCGGCGATGAGGATTGCTGCCTCGTTGTCGCAGTGAATTTCCTGAGGGATAACCTGATCAATGTCGATGAGTAGATTGTTTAATTGAGCCAGCTGTTGAGAACCCTCGGATAGAGCGACATATTTGGCGGCGCAGGTTGATAATGCCACTACCGTCTGCCTGCGCGATCCCCATGCAATGCTATTCCCGCAGTGCTTGATTAAATAGCCCAACGTTGACCGTTTGTGCTCGCCCCCCCAATTAGCGTCTGACCAAAGCTGTAATACCCCGTTACCCCCTTTCAATACCAATCCTAAACTCCTTGTCCTTTTCAAATAGCCGACCAAAATATCCAGGGCCTCCCAGTGTTGCTCCGACGGGTTTGCGCTGTATCTTGCAAGCAAGTTGACAGAGTAAGACAGGTCGGGTCGCGTGCCGCTACACAGATACATTAGTGATCCTAGGGTTGACCTGTATGCGGTTGATTCCACGGCGTCTCCGTCCCAAGTCTTGAGTGTGTTTTCTGGTAGCGTAGACCGGCGTGTATAGCAAGTGCGAGGGTAGTCCTGGATGATCTGGTCAGCGAGTAACGATTGGTCAAGCTCAACATGGCCGGGTGATGTGTTGATGTTGATCCCCACGAGTTTTTCAACCTTGGGCAACCACTTCACTTCCATTTCAGTAGCGATTGCCGCGTGCAGGTTGTCTAGAATATGTTGGTTCGACCCCATTGCAAAACCGCCGTCCACATGTAGCCAAATCACCACAAAATCATTGCCTTTCCTACAGTAGTACAGCGACGGCTCCAATTCGCTCGCCGTAAAACCGAAATCTATCATTTTTCCACTGAAGAACTTCCACCAGCAGCGCGCCGCCTGACGTGTCCCATACATCGCTTTCTTTAAGCGCATTATCTTTCCCTTCCATTTAGGTACGAGTTCTACCGGTGGCTGAACGTACACCTCTTCTTCAATGGGGCTGTAAAGGTAGGCTGAGCTGATGTCGAAAGAAGCCGTGGGGTATTGCTTATTTTGGGCAATGGATAGGAGCATCCGGAGCGTATTCAGCGATGCTGTGGGGGCGTAGGTCTCGTTGCAGTCAGTACCCATTATTTGGTTGAACCCCTTTGCGACATACCGAGCGCGGAATTTGTCAATTGATCCGTCTGGTAATCGCTTGATGGTGAAGACCCATCGCGCTCCTAGTGCCTTCACACCTTTGTAAGGCTGGACGGGCTCCCAGACACCTAGGGATTCAAACTTTTTGAGTTTGTATTCCGCGGCTGCGCGCCAACTTGATGACTCGCCACTTGAGAGCGCGGACTTGATGGTGGTAGGCAGGCGGTGCTCGGAGTTGATAGAAAGACCCGCAATTGCCTTCAGCTCCGCGTCGGCAAGCTCCTTTGTTGGTTCGCCGCCAAGGACTAGCTTGATTTGGCAGACTAGAGCGTCTAGCTCCGACCTGTCCGGTGCTTTTTCAAGAGCGCCTTCTACTTCCATCCTTTCCAAAGGTTCCTTGACTGATAACGACTGATATTCCGGAAAGACGGCCGAGGTGGACTGTATCATCCTTTTGTACTTGGGGGAGTAGAACATCCACCCGGATCCAGCCTTTGGGAAGCCGAGCAGGAAGCACTCGTTGCCCCTCTCGTCGAGCTTGTCGCGGTAGTCCTTCGGCACATGTACAATCGCCCTAGCCCCAAAGGGGTATAGTTCGTTTGGAGAAGGCTGGATGCCAAACAAGCATTCCAGCGGGGACGAGTCCACCCTTGAATTTGGTATTCGATTGTGGATGTACGCTGCCGTGATGTAAGCATAACTCCAGTAGATTTTAGGGAGTTTGCTTTCATGAAGCATCGTTCGAGCCATATTGCCAAATGTGCGATTTGCTCGTTTGGCTTCTCCGTTCTGGTCTGGATGATAGGGTGAGATCGGCGCGAGGACTGTGCCCACCTCATCAAGTCTCTCCCTAAGGCCTCCAACGTACTCGGCGGCGTTGTCGCAGCGTATGTACGAAGGCGTGCGTCCAACGACATTCTTCAAGTGAAGTACCCAGGCCATTATCTTATCCGGGACCTCGTGGCGGGTTGCCATTAGCGCGCAGTAGGTGTATGTACTCGTGTGATCTTGGAAAGTTATAATGTACCGGCACCCGTTGATGTCCATGGGGAAGGGGCCGGCTACGTCGGTCATGCACAGGTCCATTGGGTTGTCGCGGGGTAGGTCAGAAGTGGCTCCGTTCCCTCTCACATCTACTGCCTTGGACTTAGCACATTGAACACAGAAGAACGGTTCGCTGCGCAGCTTGACGTCAGGGAGGTACTTCTTCAGGAATTTTCTCACGACTGGTTCTGACGCATGGCCAAGGCGGGCGTGCCATTTGTAGAGCTCATTGGGGGGTTGTTGGGATATTTTCTTTATTGCATGAGTGTCGGCAACCTCTATCACCCAACAGTGGTTGGAGTAATTTAGAAGAAAGAAATCCCCGTTGGCATCCGTCAGCCTCGCCGCAGTCCCTTCATGTGAGAACGTCCAACCATCTTCTGCAAGTCTCCCCGTCGACACTATCGACCCTTTTATCTCTTCGCAATAATAGACGTTATTGATTGTCATCTTGCCTGTTGGCGTTGGGATCGTTAGACTACCGATGTATTGGATTGACGCGACGTATTTGGAGATTGCAAGTGATATGGTCAGGGGAGTCTTCAGCTTTGATGTGATAGACAAGAACCTGGACTGTCCACTCACATGGATTTTGGAGCCAGAGTCAATCAGGATTGTCCCATCATTTGCCTTGGGTATGTCAATCTTACGGATGCGGCCGTTAGATTGGCTACTTTGCTGTGCTGCCTGGGGTGGGTTGTTGAAAGCTGGGTTCCTTGGTTGGGGTACAAAACGGGATCCTTGATTGTTGTGATCCGGAGGAGGTGCGTCGATGCGCCCATGACGCACGTCCTCCCAATAAAGGGCGCAGTCCGAGTACCAGTGGCCAAGTTTGCCACAGTACTTGCAGGACCAGCCATAACGCTCGTTCAACGACGTTGCTTGTCCTTTCCCACGGTAGAAGGTTGCTTTCTCAACAGAGAATTTTCCGTGATTGGCAGAGTGGTTGGCAGGGTTTGGTTGTTGGTGTTGTTCCCCCTGTCATCGATGTGGAGGCTCGTAGCGCTCGTTGCCGCGTCTAGCGTTGATGGCGTTTATCGACATCTTGACGTCCAAAGGTATGGTCCCGGGGCTTAGTGCCGAGCCCTTGGAGACCTTGCTGAGAGCAGACTGGATGACGGTTGTCACTTGCCCGAAGGTTGGTACGGCAGACATATCGTCAAGAGGTTGACTGATTGAATAATTGAAGTTTTTCAAATCGGTTCCAGGGGGGGCTCTTGCCAGAGATTGGAGAAACAGGCCACCGAGCTTGTTGACAGATATCTTAGCGCGCTCGATGTCTGACATGATTGCACAGAAGCGTGCTAACCATGATTCGCTCGCGGGTGATCTTTCCGAGGCGAATTTGAGGATCTTTTCGGTCAGGATGACTTTGTGTCGTCGTCCTGATCTCTTGCATTTAGACTTCAAGAGGTCGAAAAGGTCCTTGGACGAGGTAGTTTTGTTGGATTCCACTATTGAGAGCAGTGCGTCGTCAAGAGTGCTGCGCATCAGCACCGCAACGGCCTTGTTCTGAAGTGAGTCCAGCTGGTGTAAATTTTCCTGCTTGTCGTTCAGGAAGGAACAGTCCCGCACGAAAGCGTGTTGCAAAGTGCGGTCGATTGTGTTCTCCCATTCGGAGTAGTTAGATCCGTCGAATGAGAGCTGAGGTTTTCTGGGGTTGACCTCCTTGAAGAATTTCACCGGCGATTTGACAAATTGTTCCATCACTTTGTCGGCAAGGTGATTGGTGGATGGGGGGTTGGTATTGGCTAGTGCTTGTGCTCTGGCTGCGGCGCTGAGATTTGCAATCATATCGTTTTGCTGTCGCATGACAGTCTGCAAGTCGTTGAGTTGAGCTTGCAGCTGCGAGATTGCTTGCTGGCTATCGGCCATATCGATTGCAGATGAAAATTGTTCAGGTGAGTTTGATTTGTCGGAATTGTCTGATCTTTTGTTTGATGTAATTGTTCCAAAGTCCATCCACTGACACGAGGAGAGCTCCGGACGCGGGTACGCTAAAGCTTGCGGTAGAATAGGCTTTTAACCTGTAAGAGCACAATCCGTGACAGCGCTGTGGCGTGTCCGGCAGTGGCAATCGGCTCGGTAAGCGTCCCGGTCTCGGTCCCTCAACTCGGTATGGTAATTGCATGATAGACTAACCTGTGGCGTGTCCGGCAGTGGCAATCGGCTTGGTAAGCGTCCCGGTCTCGGTCCCTCAACTCGGTGAAGAAGAGAAGAGGGCCGACCAGGCACGGACACACACAGACTAAATACAATTGATATGCGGCGCAGCACAGGACAGACTCAACCCTAACCGGAACTCTATCACTGCCCTTGGCTCCTTGGTTGACTGTCACAGACATGTCACAACCTAGCACTCAACACCAATCATCCTGATACACCGGAGAAAATAGATCTACTGGTCTTGGCAGAAATTCCGAACCCAATTGAAGAGCCCGAGCTGCATACAATCATCACTGGGAATCACTTCCACGGTCCGTGTCCAGGTCGCCCGTGTTGGAACGGCTTGGGCTGCAAGCAAGGTTTCCCCAAGCCGTTCTTGGATAGAACAGTTGTTGTGGACGGTGCTTATCCTGTATACAAGAGGCGCGATAACGGCAGATTGCACGTCAAGAATGGAGCAACATTCAACAATTCTCATGTTGCTCTGTACAACAAGTTCTTGAGATTGATGTTTCAGTGTCATATAAATGTTGAAATACCGGCCAATACAACAGCGGTTAAGTATATATACAAATACATAACCAAGGGACATGATCAATCAATGCTCAAGATTGACGTGAATGATGAAATCAAGTCTCTCATTGACGGGCAATACCTCAGTCCCCCTGAGGGTAATTCTTATTTGCAAGTTGTCCCTGTCACAATTATGCAAAACTGAATTTATTCTCTGTGCCTTGATCCAGCCTGTTGGAGATTATTCAAATTTCCTCTCTCAGCGCGATCACCTGCAGTCACGCAATTAACGTTGCATGAGAAAGGCGGTCAGCTCATCTATTTCCAGACAGCAAAAGGTGCGGTGGGACAAGTTGATTCGGGAGCTGCGGAGCGTACCACACTCACCGAATACTTTCAGTTGAACATGGACAACAAGCGCGGTGCGGACGAAATGCAAGTGAGGAGACTCTATTACAAGAGCATACCTGCGTACTTTTGGTGGGACAAACCAAACAAGAAGTGGTTAGCTTGTAAGAGGAAAGAGCCAACGGTTGGTCAAATCTTCAGTATATCTTACTTGGCAGGGGAGAGGTTCTACGTTCAAACACTTCTCCTGCACAGGAGAGGTATGACATCATTTGAGGATGTAAAAACAGTAAATGGTGACATACGACACGTTCTGCAACGCATGCAACAGCCTGGGCCTTCTGATCAACGACTTCCTCTATGACTTGACGCTGTGGTGTGCTATTTTGGTTTCAAGTATCAAATGTGGTAAAAAGGACCAATTATTAGACATATCCATACTACTTATATACATAGATCATAAGTGGATATATACATATCTTTTGTATTATAGTGTCTTGTGGTTACATAATCATCTTCAGACGGCCAACTTGTGGTACTCAGACCTCAACCGGCCAACTTGTGGTACTCAACAAACCTCAAACTAGCCAACTTGTGGTAGTCAGACTCCAACAGGCCAACTTGTGGGATTCAGTCATCAAGTTCTGACCAATAATAAGTCACGGTTTAGCTCACTCAATTTCACTCAGATTTGACCATCAGTTCCTGACCAATCAGAACTCAGGATTCAGCTCTGACCAATCAGGACGCACGGTTCAAAACTCAAGTTCTGACCAATCACGAAGCATGGTTCAGTTCACCACCAGCAAAAATGCCGCATCTGAGGTCACCACCAGCAAAAATGCCTCATATTTTAATATAAAAGGAGGGCTTCTCACCCCCTTCCAACCTCATCCACTCAGGCAAATCCTGACAGGAACCACCACCTCACTCATTCCACATCCACATCCACAGATATCAACATTTCCACTTCATCTCTTTTACTTGCTGAGGCATAGTTGATCTAGGTCTGATAAGAGACTGCTACATATAGTTATCCCTATCATTAGTTTGCCGCAACAATAAATTTTGTTGTGATAACTATTACGTAGTATTATAGAGGGGCAGGTCCTTCAAACCACCAGTAACAGTTGTAATAGTTAAATATCTGGAATATTATCTTCTGTTATTTCCCCCTCACAGAACTGCCAATCCATCCCAAAAGGAGTTCCCACAACGCTCAAGGAGGCGTCGTTTGCCATGTTGGCATTCCGCCTTACGCAAATGTTTGCTCTCATCTGTGTTCACACGCCTCCCGGGGATCCCATGGAACTTTTTTGAGGAAACTACAAGTCAATGACCAATGACTCAATGCAGCTCAACATGTCAAAGCGCGACTCTTGACAATTGACATCCGCTGAACAAAAGGTGGTTGGCCTGTATGGATTAGAAAAGATCCTGATTGATTTGGGCTCCTTGGTGGACGAGTGCAACCTGAAGATTTGGCGGTCGCAGCAGAATGCAATGGCAAGTATCCTGTTGGAGCGTAAAGGGTTTGAGCCTGAGGCTCTTATCAGGCAAAGACTTGAGGAGGCAATTCGAATGTTCAATCAAGAACAATGGAAATTCTTTGAATTGATTTGAGACAGACTTGAGAACCGTACGGACGGGAAGATGTTTTATCTCAACGGTCCAGGGGGAACTGGAAAAACATTCTTGCTGTCTTCAATACTCGACCTTGCAACGCTCGAGAAAATGAATATCAGGGTTGTCGCAGCATTTGGTGTTGCGGTGTTGTTACTCAAAGACGGTCAAACTGCTCATTCAGTGTTTAAGATATCAATCGATCTTGAAGCAGGCATTGAATGTACGCTTGCCGTGGCTGCGGCACTGGCTCAAGTGGATTTGATACTCTGGGATGAAATAGTCATGATGCACCGCTACGGGATCAAGGCTGTTGACTTGTCCCTGAGGAAGGCAACCGGAATCGACAGGCCTTTTGGAGGGAAGGTCATCACTTTTTCTGGAGACTTCCGCCAGATACTCCCGGTGGTGAAGTATAATGAGTATCCAAAGGCTTATGATGCAACCCTCAAGTCGTCACCTCTTTGGAATGAAGTTTCAAAATTCAGCCTGGTAACCAACATGAGGTTGGTAAATTCAACCAAAGATGGGAATCGCTTGCGAAACAAGGCGTTTGGGGAAAACTTGCTCAAACTTGGAGAAGGCCGGCTTCAATTGTCTGATTACGCGATAATTGATTTTGATGGAATAAAGATTGGTTGCTTTTCCAGTGACGTAGAGGCGGCAAACGCTCTGATTAAATTTGTCTACGCCTCCATTGGACAAGAGGATGCTGACAAGCATCAAACGTTTGGCAAATACTTGAACGACAGGTGCATACTTGCGCCTCTCAATTGCAATGTCAGGAGCTTGAACTATTGTATCCTGGAGACCTTCCCTGGCAAAGAGCACGTCTCACTTCCAATCAATTGTCCAAATCCTGATGGCTGGGATTATCTACCTGAGGAAGTATTGAACAAATTGTCAATCTTCAACTTCTCCAAACACGTAATAAAAATGAAAATTGGAATGCCAATAGTAATCATTTGAAACCTATACGTCAACAAAGGGGTCTGCAATGGGACTCGGATGCTCATTGTGCAAATTGGGGATGAGTTTGTACTTGCGCGTATAATGGCGGGAAGCTTTCAAGGACAAATTCTTTCAATTCCAAAAATCAAGCTTTTCAACAAGGGAAGCCCTTGGTTGGTCCTCAGCTTTTACAGGTACCAATTCCCGTTTGCGCCAGCGTATGCAATGTCTGTGAATAAAGCTCAAGGACAAACTCTCAACAGAGTAGGGGTCATGATGAAATCAGACATGTTTTTGCACGGCCAGCTCTATGTTGCGCTCTCAAGAACTTCCAATTTGGATAACTTAATGATGGTTGCCAAGATATCGGAGTCAAAGCAACTGGTTAGCGTGGTACATAAGTCCATCTTTAAAGAGTGAGTCATCTCCACTTGATTCTCCGTAAGTCAAATGAATGATTGCTGATTCAGTTGGTATAGCGTAATGGACGTTGACAAAGAGCCAGAATGCAAATAATAGGCTTTTTAGGAAGACTTGAAACCTTACAATACTGAACTGGAAGGGCAGGTGCTAACTTATTAGGCTGGAATGGATTAAGATGGTTTTCCTGTATTTTGTTGTGATAGTGTGAGGCGCAGAAATGAGGACTCCTATTGTATCTTACAACAGGGTAGGGGGCGGCTAGAGCCAGCATGGCATGAATGACACCATTGAGCCGGATGTCTTAAACTGTTGTGTGATGACACAGCAAAAGGTGAGTGCTCATGTGAAGACGGTTGAGACCATTTTATGCATTGCGCCTTACGAAAGAATATGTCTAAGTGAAATGATAGTGAGACATTATGAAATTGCGCGGATAGTAACAAAGAAGCGTGTGAAAACATGAGAATGAACTTAGGAAACCGTCTGGCATGATGTCTGAACATCTTGATCAATGGCAAAATCGCAACTGTCCTGGTAAGAGAGGTCAAACCATGTTATGAATTGCGCTTTGCCAGAGAAATGAACTAAGTAAAACAATGGCAATGGAAGACCAGAATGTGCAAATAATGAAAAATAATTGTATGAGAATAGGAAAGAAGGCTT
Organism: Puccinia coronata f. sp. avenae; assembly: GCA_002873125.1. Classification (NCBI taxonomy): domain Eukaryota; kingdom Fungi; phylum Basidiomycota; class Pucciniomycetes; order Pucciniales; family Pucciniaceae; genus Puccinia; species Puccinia coronata. Next base: position 97,169 of record PGCI01000237.1, on the reverse strand, counting down.
AAGAGAATTGGGGCTAATGTAAATATTATGAGGAGGATGCTTGAAGGAAACTCTGTTGCCAGACGTGTTGAGCCAAATGATTCCAACTCTTAAATACCATCCAGATGAGAGTACAACGCGGAGAATAGCCTGGGATCCTTAAGAACAACAATCAACTGGATGCTTGCGCGCTGGACAAGCTGAGCGCAACCGTAATACTTGAAGCGCGCACCAACGGTGAGGTCTTGAGGTGGGCAAACAACACCATAACGCTCGCCAAATATGCATCTTACTTGCGTTTTTTTCCTGTGATCAATCTGTGAAAATGGTCAGCTGCAGCCTTGCTTGAGAGGGTCATGACAAACAAAGCTTATGTGTTCAACAATAACAGAGAATACAGCACCCAAGCCGTTGGTCATTGAGATCTTGGTTGAGGTGATGATTGATCTCAGCCCAAGTACGGCAAAGTTGGCAGTGGAAGGGTGCAATATGGTAGAGGGTAAATGGGGAGTTGCAAAGGCAAATCTAAGCATGGGGGTTGGTATTGATCCGTGCATGAAAAGTAATCCGGAAGTGAAGAACTCTTTGCCAGGAGCCATTGTAGTTCGCAGAGCTTCCACGGAATACGCGGAGCCTTTCAGCCATTGGGCTGGTGCGGAGATTATCAATGTGCATTGGAAGGAGATGTCAGCTTGCTACTATGTCAGAGCCAACCTGACAAAAGTAACATAAAAAGAGACATTATTACCACAGTATTAAGACCCATTAATATGACTAATAATATATAAAAAAAAACTTAGTTTACTTATTTTTATTCTATAAACTTAGCAAAATCCTAGCACCATAAAAATAAGTAATAAATTAAAATAACAACTACTTTTTACAAAAAATACTAATAACTTCTAAAACTTGAGGATAACTTAGAATATTATGTCATATTCTGAATCCTCATGCAAATTAATGTAGGGTCCCTCACTGGAAGTACCCCTGAATTCCTACTCCTTCACCTTGAACCAATTACCCGTAAGAATTGGCCACACTTATGTGTCACAGATGACATTACACACGTATGTACTTGTTATATATACATACCATATGTGAAATGTCCAATTATGGACTTATAATTGAGGTGTTGTGTATAGTTTAGGAGTTAGGCCCAATTGGGGTTTAATCCTCCAACCCCGCGCGTGGATTATATAATCTAATTGGAAATTGGCCAAATGCGTGGAAATAGCTAATCCCCTAGTTACCACACGTGTACAGGTGTAACTAGGGTACTAGTAGATTCTACGTGGTTTATTTACAAGGTTTCATTAATAAAAACCTTGAATACATAAGAGTAACATAGCCAGCGTGGCCTTTGATGATTGGCCATAGCCATTTGTGGCCCATTTGCGTCATTTGTGGCCCATTTCAGATACAAATACACGTCAGTGTTGCTATGTACCTTAGTTACAATGACCAAATAGGTTATTAAGGTCATTATAAACACTTGTGACGCTGAAATAATGATCAGCAGTGCCATTGGGATGAGCCTTGTTAGTGCCAATCTCCCAAATTGGCCACATTGCGCTGAAATATAGCAACTACACGCACACAGGCAAGAAAGGTCCTCTACTATGAGTGAAAATAGTATATATAGAGCCCTCTTTCCACGCCAAATGTTGTTCATCATCATCAGTTTATATTACAGTCAATCAGTTACGCCGTGTCCTGTCCTTATTTCAGTTACTCTGCTCTGTTTTGCCTGTTTTATCCTTGGTGTTCTTATTAAATCAACCATCCTACGTGACCAGCTCCTGCGCAGAAACCATCCAATCTACCCAGCAGCTCTACTTCACCCCCCTACGTGGCTTTTTGGCTTAAAAGAAGCAATAGTGAGTACTTCTTTTATCCTTCTGTCCCCATTCTGGTTCCTTAATTGGAAAAGCACTTTGGTACCACCTTCTGTTACGCAGAAACCCATTGTTTGCTTAATCAGATACCACCCTGCTTAGCAGATCTCTGATTTAGAGGGCACCTACAAACACCCCTGCGCCAGCAGGCCCCTCTATAAAAAAGAATTATATTCTTTTTATTTCTTTCTTTACTACTTTTCTACGTGAAAATACCCCACTCTACCCATCATTTGCACTCTTATCACCTTGTGTAGCTAAAAGGTACTAGCCCTTGGCATCACAGAGGCTGACAGGAGATGTGTCTGACTGCCTGAACGGGGTTGAACTTCATCCCTGACGTACAAGGTGCCTATGGAGTTGTGAGTTACGCTGCTGCTGCTGTGGGAGGGAAAAGTGGCTCACAGGTTGCTCTTGTTGGATGACGCCATGGAATTTAATGTATTCATTGGACGGGTTGAGGTCAAACTCCATTGGCACCACAAAAGAAAGCTGTTATTTGAGTAAAAAGTTGACAAGAGCTTGAGAGTTGTGTTTGACCGGAGGAATTGGAAGCAAAGTAAGTTGGGATGAGGCAAAACATGGTGAAGAGCGTGATGTTTTAATGCCTGCAGGGAGCGCATGTATTGAAGGAGAACCACCGTCATCCTGGCCAGTGCGTAAGCTGAGGGGTGAATGGGCTTGATTCAGTTGAGAACAAGCTGCAGCTGAAGGGCAATGGATGCCGTCCATTGAGTGTGGGCCAAAGCTTGCGGTTGAGTTGTGTGGGTGGATTGGCCCGGGCTGGCAATAATGAATGGTGAATTGTGGGTTGAGGCAGAAATCCGCAGCTCGTGATGAGAGGTGTGGTGCCAAGCTTCAACAAAACCATGTGAGGGCCCGGCTTTGACAGTGGCCAGAGGCCTGGGCAGTTAAGTGGGGGTCAGATAATGGGATGTGAGAGTGCAGCGGCGCAGCGGCGCAGCTGCGCAGCCGCCGTCAACTCTAGTTATCAGAAAGAATTGAAAAAGTGATTACCACTTTAACATGAGATCTTTCTCTCTAAGCTACATTCTACGGCTGATAGATAAGATAAATTTAAAAAAGAAACTTCCAGTTTTATCCAAGTATAATTATGCTTTACATGTGAAATTTTGACAAAGATTGACTGTAGAACAGAGGTATATATCTAATGGTTTCAAAGGGCAAAGGGAAATCTTGCTGGATTAACAAAAAGCTTCATTGCTCTATGCCTTTGCCATTGAGTGGCAGTTGTACACTTTCTACCAAGCTGACAGGTCCTTCAAACTGTTTCCATTTCTGTTCCTATGTTTTTTTTTATTTCATGCCATTCCCTTTTTCTTCCCCTTCCTTGCCGTATTTTACATATCTTATACTCCATTTTCCACCTCCTTTTTTTTTTTTTTTTTTGTATTTTCTGTGATCAGTTATACTTTTTTCCTCTCTTTTTTTACCCTTCCTTTACCCTTCCTTTTTGATACTTTTTTTTAATATTATCTTTCTCTCTTTAAGAGCATCCACATCGGTCCGGTTAAAACCCCGTTTTAAGCTATTTTAGCAACAAACCTCCCACACCGGAGAGGTCAAACCTGAAGCTATTGCTAAAAAAATTGGTAGTTGTTGTTAAGTGTCGTCAACTTTCGCACCACTTAACACTACAAACATTTTCAATTCTACCCAGAAGGAAAATGTGAACTTGGGATGGGCAAAACATATACCCAATTTTACAAAAAATGGTCAGAAGTGAAAAATAAGCTATACTGAGCATGCTCAGCATTTTTTTTTTTTTTTACAAACTGAGCAGAAATAAATTTTATTCATTCTGGCAACTTTAGGGAATTTTGCTGAGCATGCTCAGTTTTGCTCAATTTTTATTACTGAGCCATTTTGTTGAAAAAAATTAACATTTTGCCTAACCCAAACAGTTGTTTTTTCTTTGGGTAAAATTAGAAATGTTTGTAGTGTAACAACAGCGCTAAACTTGAATTGAATATTCAAATTTCATCATCCCTGCTACAGCTTGGTCTAAATACATAACTAATATGCATTTATGCGTTCAAGTCCATGATCTACATACACCAACACTCAACCGATGTGGGAATTGGCTCACCTCAGCTCTTTTACATCCTAGCATTGACTAATTTAGCCTAGCAAATGACCGCACTGATGCGGATGCTCTAACCTTTATTATTAAATCCAAAACTCTTGTTGTATTGCCACAAACTCTTCATCTTGCCTCCTGTTGGAGAGTGAGCTTGAGAGAAAGGTGATTTATTACTCAGAGATGAATGAAGCATCTGTATACTATCTACAAAGGTGTGACAGGTCACGCAGTCAAGAAAAACTAACATGTCATGTACATGTACCAACACCTCCCAAGTATGTCTTTTGTTTTCTTTCTTCTTGTTCTGATCTTTCTGTCTCCTCTACTCTCTTGTTTTATTTCTTTTCTCTGTGATTTTTCAAACATGTGGAATACACACTCATACTTCCATGCAACTGTCATCTTGGCTCCCATTTGCCTGAAAAAACTAGAAGATAAGCTAACAGAACCTTTCTTTATGACCTGGATATTTGAATATCTTCAATTTACATGCAAATAAAGACATGTGGTGTAATCATTTTAGCTTGAAAAATGTCTTGGGAGGGATCACAAACAGGCTTAACTAATTTTGGGATTGCCTGCAATTAAACAGAATGAAGGGCAAATAGACATGAATTGAATTTCATCACAATTTTGAATTCCAATTGAGATATTTACTTACTGCAATCAAATGTAAATTTGGGATCAAGATGTGTTTGTTTTGAATTTTGTGAGGAAAATGAAAAATTATTGTCTTTTCCAAATACCCGTTTTGTATATTCCTCCCATTTTAATCCATTGGTGGATATTTTTTCTGTTGAAATTCTTTGAATTGAAGAAAAGTTCAACTCAAGTTACAGATACGTTGCAGATCATTTTCTTTGCAGATCCAAATGAATTCAAGTTGAGTTCCGGGTGATTTCATGATGGCTTCAGAAACACTTGATCAAGTTTTAAGTAAGATATAGGGGAGGTCTCCACTAGAGTTCATGAAAGAAGTTAAGGTATGGCACTTCACGTTAAGTTCCCTCTTGGCTCCTCTGGTGCTTGGTACTGACCGCACTGCTGGCTTGTGGGCCAGGTCCCTGGAGGTTGCCGAGATGTTACCAAGAGAAGAGGAATTGCCAACGGGCCACAGAGCAAAATGGGGTGGCGCTGGTGTGAGTTTTTGGGATTGGGTTGATAGGAAATCCTAGAGGATCATCGGCTAGCAAGGGTGTCATCTCCCACAAGGATTTTGCTTGTCCTTACAAGGCTAGGCCCAATCCAAGAAAGCAATTGAGTGGGAAAGAGCTTCTGGCAGATGAATGGTGTGTAAGCTTGCGGAGACAAATATTGAGATCTTTGGCCACTTTGTTTAGTCCAACCTGAGGCTTTTGCAGCTGCACATCAAGAATTTGTTGATGTTGTATAGATACAGGGGAACCAGTTCTTGAGGAGATCCAAGAATTTGGTTTCTGTAGCAGGCATGTTGATCATTGAAACAGAAATGTTATTTTTTGATTGTGCTTTGACATTGCCGGGCCAGGAAATATGCACGCCGGGAGTGGAGGCAAAACTGATGAGTGGGACAAACGGAAATTGCTGATGAGGGTGTCATGAACTGGCCGGGTGCAGTAACAGGTTTTGTGGTGATAACGGATGTGACCAAATAGGAAAAAGGCATAACGGGAATGATGTTGGCTCTGAGTTGCCAGTTGTGGCAAAAGGCAAAGTTTTCACGCATTTCTCTATATATAATATGTATTGCAGGCCTCCCCTGGGCTTAAGGACGCCAGAGGACACCTTCAAGATGTTTTGGCTCTTGATCATCAGGTGAACAAGGCAAAATACTCTATATAACTCTCAAATCTCAACTGGAACAACATCAGAAACAACATGATAATTTTTGCAAGGACAATTAGACGTAGAAAATGTACAAATAAACAAGAAGGCTGAGAAGACGTGCAAGAGAAGCAAGGATCTGGATTGTGACCGGCACATATAATTATTATAATGATTGTGTACAACTCTGACAAAAAGAGATGTGTCACAGGTAAGCACAGGGAACGTCCTTGTTCCGGTCTCCAATCTCAATGATATATTGCACTTGTACTAACCTGACAAAAAGAGATGTGTTGCAGGTAAGCACAGGGCACGTCCCGGTTCCGGTCTCCAATCTCAATGAGGAGAGATTGTAGCCGGGCCGGGCGCGTAGACTAAATACAAGAGTTGTGCCGCAGCAGATCCAACACATGACATGGTTAGGTTTAGAATGATTGGAGTTGAGTTTGGTCGGATCTACACTACTACAAGGTTAAGTTTGTACTTGTGGTTACCACTAACTCTAGCACCCCCCCCCCCCCCCACAAGTGCAAACTTCACCCTCTGATTCCAAGTTTCTTGTTGGTGTCTTCCATCTTGTTTGGGCCTAGCTTCTTGGTAAAGATGTCTGCTTGTTGGTTCAACGTGCTTGTCCACTGTATTTTGATGTTGTTGGCGTGCACAAAGTCATTGATGAAGTAGAATGCTCTGATTAGGTATCTTGATCTTTCTCTTTGATGCATTGTCTCCGGCTATTAATATTGCGGCTCTATTATCACAGTATATCTTCATCTTGAATTGATGGTTGATGTTGTCTAGTAATATTGAGAGTGATGCTAGGTGTTGAGCTCCGTCCAACAGTGATATATATTCTGCCGCGCAGGTTGACAATGCCACCACTGTTTGTCTTTTCGCTCCCCATGCCACACTATCCCCACACATTTTCACCACAAAAACCAATGTCAACCGCTTGTGTTCACCTCCCCAGTTTGCATCCGTCCACAAATCCAAGCTCTCCTCTTCTCCCGCGTACCTCAATTTCTTCTCTGTTGTCCCCTGTAAATATCCGACGAGATGATCCAATGCTTTCCTCTGTAATTCTGATGGTTTGGTGCTGTATTGCGCAAGAAGATTGACAGCATATGAAATGTCAGGTTGTGTGCCTCCAGCCAAGTACATCATTGATCCAATTACTGATTGATATTCAGTTGGGCCAATAGGGTCTCCCAAATGTATTTCTAGATCTTCATTAGGCAGGGTGCTTTTATGATGGTAGGTAGGTTGCTGGTAGTCTTTGAAAATTTGTTTTGCTAGTTTTCCTTGGCTCAATTCAATTGTTTTTCCACACTGGTTGAAGTCAATTCCTACTAGTCTGGTGATTTTATCAGACCATTTGATTTTCATACTTTTTCTCGATAGCAGTTTTCAGGTTGACTAGTAGAGTGGCTTTTGATGACATTGCAAATCCATTGTCCACGTGCAGCCAAATGATGATAAAGTCTTGATCCTTGTGGTATATGTACAGCAACGGCTCTAGTTCAGATGCTGTGAATACCACTTCTTCACCAACACCTGGCCGCTTGTTTTGTTCCGTACATTGCCTTCTTAAGTTTCACTATTTTTCCTTTGAGTTCTGGAAATATTTCCGTCGGTGGTTGGACGTATACGTCCTCTTCTATAGGGCTGTATAGGTAGGCAGAGCTTACGTCAAACATGGCTGTGGGGTAGGCTTTCTTGTTTGCTAGGGAGATCAGTAGACGGAGTGTGTTGAGCAAGGCTGTTGGTGCGTAGGTTTTTTTAAAATCAATACCCATCTTCTGGTTGAAGCCTTTTGCTACGTATTGTGCGCGGAAAGTCTCTGATTCACCAGGTCCTCCGGGTTTGATTGCAAATACCCAGCGGCATCTGAGGGCTTTGACTCCAGGGAATGGCTTTACAGGTTCCCATACTCCTAACTCACTGAATTTTGTCATCTCATACATTGCCACCTCTCGCCAGAGTTGTTGGTTGGGTCCAATCAAGGCTTTCTTGATGTTAGTCGGAAGTCTCCTATTGGGGGTCAATTCGAATTCCGCTATGATTTTCTGTTCATTCTTGGCAAAGATTTCAGTTTCTTCTTCGCCCAAGTTCAGGGTGATTTGGTTAAGAATGAAATCAAGATTGCCTTTCTTGGTGTTCTTCTTTATTGGCAAATGTTGGAACTCGGGGAAGATAACGGACGTTGAGTGTATGATGCCACCAGCTTCTGGGTAACCAGGCAGCCTCCTGTGCTGAGCACGCTCATTGAGCTTGGTTTGCCTTTCCGCTGGTATCTGGACTAGTGCCTCTGCGCTGAATGGATAAAGGGTGTTGGGATTTGGCTTTACGTTGTACAGCTTTTGTAGGGGGCACATCTTCACTTTTGAGTTTGGTATCCAATTTTATATGTAGCCCGCTGTCTGATATGCATAGCCCCAAAACATCCTTGGCATCTTACTCTCATGTAACATAGCTTGTGCCATGTCACCAAGCGTTCAATTCACTCGTTCAGCCTCTCTGTTTTGTTCTGGAATGTATGGTGCCACTGGTGCAATTAGGATTCCTAACGGTGCTATGAGCTTTCTGAGCGTCAACGTATATTCTGGCGCATTGTCACATCAAATCTGTTTTGGGTATTTTCCAAGGGTATTCTTGGTGTGCTCTACCCATGAGAGGATCTTCTGTGGTACGTCTGCTTGTGAGGGAAGTGTATCGTTCCAGATGTATGTCAATGTGTGGTCCTGCAGCGTTAGCATGTATTGGCATCCATGCAGGTCCATGGGAAAAGGTCCTGCCACATCAGTAACCAGCATTTTGAGCGGGTCGTCGGGCAACAGAAGGGAGTTGGAGCCAGGCGCCTTTTGATTTAGTGCTTTTGATACTGCTTATTGTTTGCAAAAGAAAGACTCCCATTCCTTTCCTGCAACTTCTGCGGGGTAGTGCTCTTTCATATAATTTTGGACAGCGTGTTTGGAAACGTGGCCAAGTCTTCTGTGCCATTGGTACGGGTCAAAGGAGGGTTGGTGTGTAATTTTGTTTAATTGCAGTGAAGGATGTAACATTTCAATAAACCAGCAATAATTTCTATATATTCTATTATAAATGGTTGAGTCTGGACTAATCAATTGTGCCAATGTGCCTTTGAATACAAGTTTCCATCCTAAATCTACTAGCCGTCCAACTGAGAGTATCGCTCCATCAACGCCGGGGCAGTAATAAACGTCATTGATCTTCAGTATCCCCTTCTTGGTGTTGATTGAAATCGTTCCCTTGAATCCAACGTCAACAGCACAGTCAGCAACTGCTAGAAGGATCTTTTGGGGAAATGCAAGTTCTTCTTTCGAAGTGAACATTTCTAGAGAGCCACTCACGTGGGTTGATGCTCCTGAACCAATCAAGATCTTCCCGTCGTGAACTTCCAGGATGTCAATTTGTCGGAGTCTTGCCGGTGTGTACTGTGCTCAATTTGGGGGGGAATACGTGGATTGTGGGTGGTTGAAGTCACCTGCTGGAACATCAATAATCCGGTTCTTCACATCCTCCCAGTACTGAGTACAGTTATTGTACCAGTGCCCTGCCTGCTTACAGTAGTGACAGGTAGCACCATACCTAGCTTTGAGTGCATCGTTTAAGCCTACACCACGGAAGCAGGTAGCTTTGTCAACGGAGAGGTTGGTGCGTGGTTGTGTTGACTGGCTTGCCGTTGCTCCGCGTTGTTGGGGTGGCTCATATCTGGCGGTCTGAGAGCGGACTGCTTGTACTGCGTCCAGGTCCATTGGGTGGTAATCCGGGTTGATAGCCATTTTGTTTTTGGTTTTTCCGGAGGCCGCCTGAATGACTGTTGCCACGTTGCTGAAAGAGGGTGCTTTCTTTGACTCAAGGCTTTGGTCAATGGTGAACTCAAAGGTCTTCCAGTCTACTCCTGCTGGAGCAAGGAAGCTGTTCCGGAGGAATAGGCCGCCCATTTCATCTACCATGATCTTCATTTGGTTCAGCTTGGCCATAATTTTTGACCTTTTCCCAAGGGTGAGATTGTTCCCCGGTGTCTTGTCGTTGATTAGAATGCTGAGTTGATCAATTAGGTAGATTTTGTGTTGTCTATCAGATTGGGAGCATTTTGACTTGAGCAGCTTGTGGATTTCCAACGGACATTCACTCGCTGTCCCTTCGACAATGTTGAGAAGTGATTTGCCAATGGTGCCGCATAGTAAGCATGTGATTGCTCCTTTTTCACGTTTTACGCGCGCAGCAAGGTTTTCATCATTGTTGACACACTTTGCCTTGGTGTCAAAAACATACAAGAGGGTACGGTTTATTTTGCGGAGCCAACGCTGGTAGTTGGATCCATCGTACAGGAGTTGTACCTTCTGAGGGTTATGCCCATGGTGGAAGGTTTCAGGGAGAGTTTGACGACATCAAAGTCTGATTGAGGTGGTTGATTTGTTGACTGAGAGTTGGAAGCAAGTTGAGACATCATTTGTTGCATCTGCGTGAATTGTTCTTGCAGATGGTAGAAGTCTTGAGGTGTTGGGGTTGTCATTGTGATGTTGGAGAGAGTGTCTAATAATTTTTTATTATTTTCTTTTTCTAATGATTCTTTTTCTTTTCCTTTTCCTTTTGTCTCTTTTTCTATTTCTTCTTTTTTTATTCATTCTTTTTCTATTTTTTCTAATTTTTCTTGTTCTGCTTTTCTTTGCTTTTCTTCTGCTTCTCTAACATCTCTCTCTTGTATCTCTCTGATGTTCTTCTTGTGATCTTTCATCCACTCAGTCGACTCCTTGTATGGTATCATGGTTCCTAGGTAACGTGCAGGTAGTGCCGGCTTTTAACCTATAATGATTGTGTACAACTCTGACAAAAAGAGATGTGTCGCAGTTAAGCACAGGGCACATCCCGGTTCCAGTCTCCAATCTCAATGAGGAGAGATTGTAGCCGGGCCCGGCGCGTAGACTAAATACAAGTAAAGCTGTGGACCGGGGTTTGGGACGGGTGGTTAGGTCCATCCTGTTCCCCACATCTGAATCCACCCGGGTAACGGGTGGTCCACCCGGGTGGTTGCTCCCACTTTTTTGCCTCCCAAAAAAGTAGCGTATAGGAGCAATAGCCTCATTATTCTTAGTCCCACAATGAAGCGCAAGAGCCAGCAGTCCCCTCCAGCCAGCCAGGAAGATCCAGAAGTCATCGAGGTTGACTGTGAAGATTCAACGCAGAAGAATGAAGAAAAGAATAAACCCAAACAAAGTTGGGTGTGGACTCATTTCAAAGAGAACAACGAAGGAACTTACGCCACGTGCCAAGTTGCTCTTAAAAAATATACCTGCGGCTCTGTGTTAAAAAAATATCGATCTGGTAGTACCAAGAACTTCCATGAGCACCTCTTAAAGGTGCACAGGTTAGTTGACCCAAAGCTCACGGACATGATTGATAAATCCCAAACCAACCTAGCAAAATGGACAAAGACTTCTCAACTGGCCCCAAAAGTATGTTGCCTCACTAACAATCTCATAATTGGATCCTGATTTTTGGTTCTGCTTTAGGTAGTGTTGAATAGCAATACACTCAAGACTGTGATTGCCTACTTTATTGCCAAAGCAGACCTTCCATTCTCTGTGGTTGAACGCCAATCCTTCAAAGCTCTAGTCCGCCTCCTCAATGAAAATGTGACACCAATGATGAACCACATCTCCCGACAGAATATTGCTCTTCTCCTCTCCAGGATTTATATTAAATCCATGGAGAAATTGAAGTCTGGAATCTTGGCGCAACAAGAGAGTATCTCGTTCACACAGGATGCCTGGACTGCTCCTAACGTCACAGCTTTCATGGCTGTGACTGCACACTTTATAGATCAGAAGTATTGTATGGTTGACTTAACTATAGCCATCCCACACGTTCAAGGTTGGTTACTTGATTGAAAAGTGTTTTGTTTATTATTATTACTTACATTTCAATTTTTCTAGGAAGTCATACTGGAAATAACTTTGCGGACTTGTTCTATGGTGTACTCAAAAAATACAATTGCCTCAAGAAACTGTACACAATCACGGCCGATAATGCGTCAACAAACGGTAAAATGGCACGTGAGCTTCAACTCCAATTGCCATCTTTCAACACGGAACAACAATTGTTGGGGTGTATTGCACATGTGATCAATCTTGGTGCCAAAGCTGGCTTGGCAGTCCTAGGGAAGCTTGACGACAACAACAGGGCTGAGATTTCGATGGCCAACGTGGATTTGTCTGAATCATCTTCAGTAATGTCAATTTTAAATCTGACATCAGCCCCAGATGGAATTGGAATCAATTTGAAGACCGTTCTCAAGCGGATTCACGGCCTCTGCACCTATGTTTGCTTCTCTCCCCAACAACGCAAGCGATTCCACGCAGTAGTTCCTTTTGCTCAACCAACCCTTCGAGAAACTGGTGCTAAATTCACCTGTCTTGATATTGATGTCTCAACTCGATGGAACTCAACCTTCCACATGCTCCAACGTGCAATCCAACTTTGACCATCTTGCAAACACTTCTGTAGAGAGAATTCCAAGGTTTCCAAATTTGAGCTATCCCCTTTTGAATGGGATCAAGCCTTGAACATTATGCGTCTACTTGCACCGCTTAGCGAAGTGACGGAAATGCTCTGTACTTCAAAGTACCCCAGCTTAAACAACGCTCTCCCTGTCTATATGGTCCTAATGAAACAACTGAAACAGGTTCAGCAAGGTCTTTATGATCAAGCACAGTTGATTCAACCTGCCACTCAGATCATTGAAAAAATCGAGCAGTACCTCATTGATGCCCTCAAAAAACCCGTTTATATTACTTCAATGATACTCGACCCAACTATCAAGATCAAATTTTGGAGAAAGTACAAAGCCTTCACCACTGAGCATTACCGTATTTCAGTCAACAACATATTAGTAACTTTTGGCCAAATAGCCAACACATTCAAAGAAAAAAAAGCAAAACAATCAACCAACTCCTTCAGGCTCCACCAATCAATCCGCCGCCCCCAACAACAATAATCCGAATTTTGTTTTGTCCGAAATTTGGGATCCCCCGGAAAAAACGGAGAAGCTCAATTCAGTTGAAGCCAAGATCTCGCAATACCTGAAGGAAGAACCAAAACAGGAAGGTACCAGTATCTTGCAGTACTGGTTCACCCGTCGCAAAAAATTTCCCACCTTGGCCAAGATGGCCCGTATCTTCCTAGCGATTCTGGCCACTAGCGCTGCCTTGGAACGAGTATTCTCCAAAGGGAGACGTATTGTCTCGTGGCAGCAATCATCACTCAAGCCACAGAGTCTTGAAGAGCTCCTCTGCGTCAAGGAATGGTATCAGCTCCCCAATGGTCCATTATAGGATTGTTTGATACCACATGTCCGCCACATACTTTTTTTTCAATCATGACGCATTCAAAACAAAAAAAAGTCATGTAAATACAACCCATACACAAAATATCAGCCTGAAAATTTAATCAGGACTACCAAAATGAAGTAAATTTCTTTTCCCCCCTTGTGCTCTGAGTCCCAACACCCTTACTCTCACTGTCAAAACCACCCGGGTGGTTTGGGGGGTACTGAGATCCCATCCCGAATCCCGGACCCTGGGTGAACCACCCGGGTGGGGCCGTATGGGGTACAGCCTTAAATACAAGAGTTGTGCCGCAGCAGATCCGATACATGACATGGTTAGGTTTAGAATGATTAGAGTTGAGTTTGGTCGGATCTACACTACTACAAGGTTAAGTTTGTACTCGTGGTTACCACTAACTCTAACAATTATTTATGTATATTGAATTTGTACTTATGCTCAAGGCAAGATGGTCATGATACATAATCTTGTAGCAACTGGGGACAGTGACCGAAAACATCCTCCGTAACTATGAATGCCGAAAAAAACAAAAAAGCAAACACATAACTTCTCATGCAACCGGAGAACCTGGTTAGCAAAAGTCCATCACCAATCCATGGCGTTCCTGAGCTGGCGCGGATATGACACTTCTTGCAAATGATCATCACAGCATAATTAACGGGCTGCGAAGGGGGGAAGGCCGATGTTCAGATTTTGCAAAGTCCTCTTCTTCCAAGAGGGTCTGGTCCTGTGGATCATGATAAAAGGCATCCAAGGCGCTGTGGAGGCTATAAAGGCAATGTGCGACTCCAATTTTGCAAATACATTATTGGCTTGAGACTCCACATGACACACTGCTCTACAAGCAAGTTGGACCGTGTGCACTCACCACAGCTTGATGGTTGCTTGATGGGCCAATGGTAAAGATGGTCTCTGTATCCACCACCATGACCAAAAAGAATTATATTTGCATGACTTCTCACGCGCGGGTTGATCATCTCACTAAACCGGGTTTGAGGATTTGGGTATCGGAGGATGTTTTCATTCACCGGACTGGGGATTAGCCACACTGCCGCATGCGCTGTTACATACAAACCTCCTGGAGATCACTTTTCATATTTCCTCCTTCTGTTATGTACCACATTTAATGTCAACCTTTCTATGGACGACTCCTGATGTCGAGATTGAAGCACCATCATAAATATGTAGGTATTTATGTATACATGGATGGTTGTTCGAGGCGCAAGACTTGCCGAGCTTAACAAAGCCTCCTGGAGGAGCCCCGCAGGGTCTCTGTCTCACAGAGAGGCTTACGTGGAAGAAGCAAAACCTAGCCTGAGTACTCACGAGGCAGATGCCCTTATTTCCATTTTCTTTTAGTATTTCGTTTTTTAAAAGCTCATTCTTGCCACCCATACTCCCATTTTTTGGCGCCCAATAGACCGGAATAATGGGATCACATCCATCCACTTTTTTGTTAAAATTTCTATCTCATTTCCAGCTGCCCTTCATCCGCGATCCATCAATCCCATCCATTGCCAGAACACGCAAAAACTGTAATATGCAATTATAGAACATGCCAATGTTTCAGTATTGCTGTATTAGGTGCGAGGTCCAGTATTGACCAGTACTGGACTGTACTAGATAGTATATTTACCGTCTTCAGCAGATAAACGAATGCACACATAGTCAGATCATTTCTGCTCATCAGCAAGCGATTGACTTCGCGGAATACTCAAACAGAATGACCCAGGTGCCAAGACCGCAAGCTCGCGAGAAGGATATCTCCCAATCGGTAGTACAAATATTTAAGAAAGTATCAGAGAAGAACGACTCAAACCTCCGTAAAGAACTTGCTGTTTGTTCTCTGCAATGCTACAAGAACCCGGCAAAACCCTTGCAAATCAAAGCTGTTTTCAATCTAGTTCGAGGAAAAAACGTCTTCCTCCTGGCGGGTACCGGGTATGGGAAATTGTGCATCCCTGAAATGTATCACAAACTGATACCCAAGACAATCGGGGCCGTCATTATTGTCTTGAATCCCTTGGACACACTGGGAGACAATCAAGTCCTAGAAAAAAATGCGACCGGCATGACGGCCATCAACCTGACTAAATTGACTTTCAACTCGAATGAAGCTGCCAAGATTCTTCAGGGGGCCTACCAATTTGTCTACCTAAGCCCTGAAATGTTTTTGAACTCAAAGATGTGGGACACGGTCTATTTTTTGCGATCATTTCAAGATCGGTTGGCACTGGTTGTTGTTGACGAAGCACACATGATATACCAGTGGGGGATTGTTGAAAGTACCAAAGGGAAGCAGGTTCAATCTTCGGCTCTAGGAAAACACGAGGACCGGGGTGTCTTTCGACCTTCATATGGGAAATTAGGAATTCACCTACTTGCGCAAGAGTCAGTCCCGCTGCTTTTGATGTCCGCAACTTGTCGACCCGTGGCAGTCAGAGAAATAAAGAAGAGCTTGAAGCTTGACACCTCTAACTTGGTCATGCTACATGGGGAACTCATTCGGCCGGAGATTCACATCATCCGGGTGACAATGAGATGCTCCCTTGGCTCCGCAAACGACCTTCTTTCGATTTATCCACCCAAAACTCGGACTCCTGACAATCTCTTGGTCCCAACCCTTATATACAGCGGTTTTAGACGACGCACAGGTCGAGTGCTTGATGTTCTTGCCCAGGCACGGCAATCCCCTGAATTAGTCCGATCTGCAACATCTACTTTTGCAAGAAGATTTCACTCCTGCACCGGCAAATCCGACAAAATTAAAGCTGTGCAGGATTTCGCTGATGGGATATTTCCGGTCTGCTCATGCACAATGGCCTTAGGAATGGGTCAAAACTGGTCCAGAGTGCGATCTGTAGTTCACATGGGTCGGGGGGAACCATCTGCTGTCTGCCAGATGATAGGAAGATGTGGCCGAGACGGCCGCCCTGGCCTTGCAGTGTTGTTTGTGGAAAAAACTCGGAAGAATGGCAAAAACAAGCTTGCCGACTTCGATGCCTCAGCTTCGGATGAGCAAAATGAGGATGATTGCATGGATGCTTTAGCAATCACACCTGTGTGTTTAAGGATTGCATTGGCAATCAACAATAAGTAAGTGCAACCTGACACCATCAGCACAAACTTGAGTGAATTGCTAAGCCTGTTGACCGTCATATTGGGTTACTTAGACTAGGTTATATACCTTTGTGCATCTCTGACAAAGAATACATTCAAGAGAAGATACGTGAGGCGCAAATGGGTTTTCCTTTGTGCCAATGCTCCAACTGCTTACCCGACAAGGCCACCTGGCTGATGTCTCGCATCAAGAAGATCAATACCTTGAACATGGATGACTATGTCCTCCGAGGAGATGCTTCCACATTACCTGACCCGGTAATCAAGAAAAAAAACACGCAAAAGAAACCAGAAAAGTATCCAATGGTACCCTCAGATATTGCCAATTTCACACAACAGCTTCTGGAGTGCGGACGACAATTCCTGGCGATACATCTTGAAAGTAGCTGTTTCATGAGACCTGAGGATCTCTTTGGTCTCACCCAAGCAAAAAACCTAATGGAAAACTTTAAAAATATTGAAACAGAGGAGCAATGCCGCTGCAAAATTGGTGGTTCGTTTGTTTCAGGTCTTGCGACTGAAATATTGAGAAAGATCAATCAGCTGAAGGACAGTGCAACATATCGTTCTCACATTGCAAGGGTAACAAAATAAGAAGAAGAGGACAATTTAGTCAAGACACCAAATTTTTGTTTGACAAAGGATGATGTAATTTGCAAAAATGCCATCAGGGCATCTCGTGCGGCTGACCAAGCTGAAATTGAAAAGACACTTCTGGCTCTCCAACGGAACCTTAAGCAAGCGCCCAATGGAACGGACCAACCAATCCAGCAGAAAAGATCCACCGCTGCTGCAAAGGCAAGTGCTTCGCTTATCGACCCAAACCTACTACATATCCTCTGAGCGCTCGTCCTCATCACTGTCTTTGGAATCATCAACATCGTTCTCCTTGGCGTCACCTGGTGGGACATTAGTCATCCCAAAATGCAATCGGAATCAATTCAAATTTGGGTCCTTAGTTGAGATGATTTCCTGAAACTTGGTAATCCCACTAAGGAATGTATCGTCAACTCTTGCTTGCGCTCCTCTGGTTTCCTTCCCATCAGTATTGCAAATGTCCTTATGATTTGCCATCCGAATGAAGACCGAGAGCGACTTGTGTGAAATTATATTTTTGTGACTCTGTTGAATTTGTTTTTTACCGCTATCCACTTGGAGCGAATGAAACATGCTCCGAAGCTATTGAAAAGAATCATTCTTTTGTGAGACGTCTGTTATTCACTCAAGCAATAAATCATGAGATCTGCTTACCAGAGGTAAATTTAATGAAAAAAGCTCCTTGAGTCTCTGGACATCGGTCCCAATTCCCCCGCGGTTGTAGAAATATTTCAACCAATAGTTCTGTGTCTCCAAAAGGAAGTCCTTGGCGACGAAGTGGCCAGGGCGGTGATGACAACAGACAGAGCAAGAGTGGATTACATATGTGATACAAAAATGATGCGCAACACAAGGGTACAATTGAGAACGAGATTGAAGCTAGCCCTTGAAAGGGCTGAGCCAGTCTACTAGAGAGCTGGAAGTGTCCAGGCGTCACCGTTAGCTATGGTCAGTAGATCAGGCCATGCCCTTCAAGTTGCTATAGCAGGTTTGCTATGTATGACGGCCCCAAGGGTTTGCCAAAGGGATTACTACAATACAGTTGGAACATCCCCATTCTTCTATTGTACAGTAGACGCATTGTTTATATGGAGTATGATCCATGTAGCCTGGCAATACAGATTTCGCCAGCTTCGAGTCAGGACAGGCACCAAGATTTCCTATCAGATTTATGGATGGCAGGTCCATCAAAAACACTTCATTCGAAATCACCAATTTGAAGGTGAGATTCTCAGCTTTCCAAAAATGTCCAGGGCTTTCCTGTGATGCACCGGGATGGTGTAGCTATGTGCTGATTAGAAAAGCTACCACCAAAAATGGGTCAATCCACCAAGGGACTCACGCCAGAATTGGTGTTTTACATGCAAGTCCCTCCCTGCGGTCGGCGCAATGCGACAATGTGGGGTCACCCACATGCATAAGCCGCGCACAGCAGGGAATAGGGGCTTGTTGTTAAGTTCGTGCGGGTGGTGGTGATATGCATACTTCATCGAGGAGGTCATTGATCATGACGCAGCCGCACCTCAATCGTGGTCCGCAGTGTATTTTAGGTTCAGTGTATATGTACATAAGTGCATGATGGCAGTATGGAGTTAGCGAGGATCCTGTTAGACCGGTGTCCATCTACATATTTAAGTCCATACGTAGTTTGAACCCTTTGGCAGTTTGTATGGTCGTCACCGACAGGCTTAATCAAGTTTTGAGTGTTAAATTTAGTGTTGGCCCTGATTGAGCATATTTTGGTTGTTAGGTGCCTCTTTTGCCTACTATTTTCTCGCCTTGACTAATAATAGCAGTACAGAAGCACACTGAAATTTATGATCTGTACTCTCTCTCCAATAAACTGCACTAGATTGAGTCGAAGTGAAGTGCACAGCGAATGAGAACAAGAACAAGAACAACACACCCTCTAACATACATAATCTCTCCCACCATCTCCATGTAAGTCACTTATTTACTTATCTCTCCATGACTATGACTATGAGTCTCTTCCTCGACACTTATATTTATCTATGCTCACATTCCGCTCCCTTCTCACACTTTGGTATGTATGTAGATCTGAACCCTGTCAACTGACCAAACAGGACACACCTCCATCCCCACTCCAAACAACACAAAAACCATCGCTCCATCTCATGGCCACCCCGCAAAACACAACAGCAGCAGACCCTGAACAAGCAGAAGACATGATGATTGTCGGAGCACGACAGGAAGAAGAGACAAGCCAACCCACGCCGGTCGAGGAGGAAGACATCTGTCCGTCCACGCCGCCCTCCCCGAGCCCAGAGCAGCAACAACAACAACAACAACAACAGCAGGAGGAGGAGGAGGAGGAGGAGGAGGAACAGCAGCAGCAACAGACGGGGGGCGATCTGGAGGGGGCGTATCTGAACGATCTGCCGTCGCTGACGCCGTCGAAGCTGGCGGCGTCGTCGGTCTCGGACTCGGACTCGGACTCGATCCCGGAGCGGTTCACGGACGACGAGTCGGAGCCAGCGGGGCTGCTGGACGCACTGAGCCTGATGCCCAGCCAGTCCCCCTCCCCATCCGCCCCCGCCGCCACTGTCGCCATCACCACCACTACCACTACCACCGCGCCCTCCGTCCCTCCCTCCCACTCCGTCGCCGTCGCTACTCAACGCACACCCGCCAGCCAGTCCTCCCTCGCCTCCTCCCTCGCCGCCGCCTCCCACATCTCCCTCTCTGAACCCGCTCCCCCCCGCCACGCTAAAATCGCACGCAAACGAAGCCTCTCTGCCCTCGTCGCTCTCCGCTACCGTGGCGGGAAAGTTGACGAGGAAATCGGCGACGAGGAGCGCGGGCTGCTGGCCCTCGACCTAGACACATATGTACGTCTGTACACTCCCCACAAAAAAAAAAAAAAAAAAACCCTCGCTTATTCATCTTCCACTGACACAGTTGATGGGTTTTTTTTTTTTTAGATCAACTCGGGCGAGCCGGAGATTCCGGAAACGAGAGCGCTGCCGCCCTCTGCGCTTTTCCCGACCCTGTCGATGGTGCTGCCAGTGTCCGGGGGCGGGAAGACGGAGGGGGGGACGGTGCCGATGAGCAGCCGACGGCTGCACAGCCATCCGGCATCTATGGCGAGCGCATGCACGAACACGGGCGCCTCCCCTTCTTCCACAACCATGATGATGACGACGACGACGACGACGACGACGACGACGACGGGAGTTTTGGGGGACGACGAGACGGAGCTACAGCCGTCGACGCCCGGCCTCACCATCTCGCTGCACCCTGACAGCCTGCTCGTCCCCACCCCCCGCTCCGAGTGGCCCTTCGGCGGCGGAACCGGCCCCGGGAAAACTTCCCGCGGTTTCATCCCCGGCCGCTGTCTCCACCTCCTCTCTTCCACCACCCCAACCACCACCACTTCCTCAAACACCAACCCGCTCCCGTCCCCCCCTACTCGCGAAAACCCTGAACCTCAGTCTTCCCCCTCCTGATTCCCTCCCTCTGTTTCCTTTTGGTGCTGCTGCCGCCGCTGTTTTTCTTTTTTTTTTTTTCTTTGCTGCCCGTGTCGTCCCCCTGTCTCTCTCTCTCTCTCTCTCTCTTTCCCTGTTGATCTCTTTTGTTTCGCCAGCGTTCTGTCTGTTTCTTCCCATCCTTTTATTTTGTTCTTCTGACCGCGAACTCTTGCCACACACCCATATTTCCCCACCCATCTATCCGTCTGTCTGTCTTCTTCTTCTTCTCCCTTTTTTTTCTTTCTTTTCACCCGTTTTTTTTTTTTTTTTCGTTGAACAAAAAAAAAAGTAAACCAGTCTGTTTGGTCTCTCGTAGGTATCAGTACTACCCACCCTCCGTTATATGTTGATATTTCTATATATATATGATTGATTGATTGATTATGTCCACATGAATCACCATCTGTTGTTTTTTTGGTGCCCTCTTTTGTTTTCGTTCCATCTTTTTTTTTTTTTTTTTGGCATGGGTAGTACACCTTGCTAACCTTCACCCTCCCCCCCCCAAAAAAATGTATATATATACATCTGTTCTTGTTTGTTTTTTAGAACTGGGGCTTGTACATAGATGTTTGTGTGTGATGTCTCTCTTCTTTTCTTTCTCGAAGACAACAACAACAAAAGGTACATTATGTTTGATGATGTTGAGTTGACAATTGTTCTTGTTCTTAGTTTGTTTTGTTGTTGTGAAATATACACCGCAAATGCTTGTTGTGGGGGTTTTTTTTTCTGGAGATGGATGGATGTATGCATGTATACATGTGTCAAAAAATGTTTTCAGGAAAGGTTGCATACATGGTTGACAATCTCAAGCAGCATAAACTGGTGTATCATGTGCAAGGAAGGGAGCTAGGCTGGTGCAGGATTGACCCTCTTATTTACCCGATGGCAGAACCTAAAAGATCGATCTGACATCATTGTGTGATAATTGGGGTACTGCAAATTTATGTATGTAACAGTGCAACAGATGATACAGAAATTAAAGAGTCAGTAGGACCCTGTCAACTCCCAGTGGTTTGACATCTGGGTTATGTGGTGGCCCCCTCTTCCTCTCCTCCAACCTGAATAAGCCTTGCTGTCATTGTTGTTACTGGGAAGTCTTTTTTAAAGATAACAAAAAGATATGTTTGTGGCTGGATGAGTTGACCAGACAAGAGTGTGACATACATAATAACTTAACTATGTAAGAATTTTCTTTTGAAGAACTGTTGGACTTGCACTGCCTGTGCATCTGCTATCACCTTGATAAATAAACTCATCTCCAAGCTTTGGGGTTTACATATACATACATTGGCGGGAGAGAGTGTGCATGGGAGAGAAGAACACACTTCAGACATATGTACATAGCACATGGCATGAATATAGCAATTTGGGGGATCAAAAGAAAACCAAATTTATGGTTTCTGCTATTCATATGCATAATCAAAACAAAAAATAAATAGTTTAAACAACCCACAATTCAGAAAAAGACCAATAACAACCCACAATTTGGCAAAAGACAATAACAACCCACAATTTGGCAAAAGACAATAGATTCCTACATATATATATGAAATCTGTGGCGCCAGATTGAATGAATTAGGTGAGCCTGAGCTTGATCAACCTGGGAAAAGAAGTGCCAGCTATGCATGAGTTTGCCCATGCAGCAAACTGATCTAACCTTGATGATTCCCAGCGTCCAGGGGAGACATATAACAAAGCAGGGGCTTTAGTATAGGGATCTTAGACCATCTATGTAGCCATCTAAAAAGGCGCTAGAATTGCGGTGTGCTAAACCTATGATATGGCTCCTTGTTTGTTTGTGATATAGCGATCCATGCTGAGCTGATACTGTCATGAGACACCCAGCCAAGGTTGCTTTCTTGGGAAGTGCCATCCTGTGAAAATATGTGTTTTAACTCTTCCTTCTTCTCTTTTCCACAATTTTTCTTGCAGACTTATGGTCTTATTCATGAGGCATATTTTAAGTATGATCAAGTCTACCACCCCCATTGGATTCCCCACCCTCTTCCTGAGAAAAATGCAGCTTTTGTTGTCAAGGGATTCACAACTGCTGATGTCTGTTTTTCCAAACAGAATTTTGGATAAGTGATCCAGTGATGTAGAAATTACTGTTGATGAAGCTCATAGTATATTGGAGGCTGTGTACATATTTTGGAAGTTTGACAATATTCTTTTGCAGATTCTGAAAAATGATGTAAAAGGGGAACACAGCATAAAGAAAATAAAAAAAGAAATTATGGTACATATTATAGGGGGTTTCAAAGTTGGGGCAAGTCAACTTACCTGCCAGTTGGCAAGTTTCCTTGCATGTTTTTTTTTCTGAAAAGCTGTGTTGTACACCTCTGTTTCAACGTTTACAATTTTTTCTCACTCATCACTCCATGGGAGCATTGCTGAGCAACTTGCCAAGTGGCAGGCAAGTTGAGTTGCCTCTACTTTGAGTCCCACTTATTATATAGTGGACGTCCAAGCAAACATGAGTCTCTACTATTGCACTCTTAAAAATGTTTTGGGGTGAAGTTGATGACAGGTGTGGCTGTTTTGAAAAAAACTGTGGTGCCATCAACACTTGAAATTCACCCAGACAGAGTATCAGTCAAAATTCATGAGCCCCTCCTTCAAGTAATGAGCCCCTCCTTCAATTAATGAGCCCCTCCTTCAAGGAATGAGCCCCTCCTTCAAGTCATGAGCACCTCCTTCAAGTCATGATTGCTCCTTCAATTCATGAGCTCCTCCTTAAAGTCATGAGCCCCTCCTTCAATGGCTCCCTGGAGGGGCTGGGACTTGAGTCAACCGTCAAGTGAGTGATTGGCAAGTGGTACTAAGCATGCACGTTAGTGAGGGATGATTGGGGCTGTGTTACAGATAATAGCAAGAAGACACTATGTTGGCAGATATACGATGACAAGAAGAAAAAGAGAAATGTAGTGGGAAAAAAAAGAAAGTCGTGTTAGACAGAAAGGTAGAGAGGAATCAAGTCGCGATTTGAATTTATGTCCTCTGAGGATGAAGTGATCTGTTGACAACATGTTTTGATTGAAGGTGTGAGCGAGAGCGCCGCCCCATGGAGAAGTGTCGATGGACTTATGTTGGTTGGCTATCTATATCGTTTATCGTGGATAACAATTAACGAATACCTCCTTATTGGTATACGCACCGGCCATAACGAACTGTGAATTATGTTTCAGGCAATTAGTAAATCTCTTCCAAGCTTTCTGTTTTTCTTTATATGAAGATGCAAAGCCTCTAAAACTCACCGTGGTGTGAGTCTTAGGATCTGATAAGTTGCAGCAAGCCTTCGCATTCACGGGTAGGTTGAACATAAGCAAGTTTTTGCAGCTAAAGCCATTTGAACCAACGACTGTGTCGGCCTCCTCCACTGAGTATAATTCAATTTTGGGGTCAAAGGAAATATTCAACGCAAGTCAACCTCTTGTAATCTCGGAACTTGAAAGCGAAAAAAAGGACGCAAATAGAAAATACTAACCAATCATGTCTTTGCCCGCTTCCTTCCAGGCACGAATCATCTTGGATTCGTAAGAGTCATCTGTGGGATAGTTAATTCGTCTCAAACAGTAACCTACCTTTGCTTTGATCCTAGATGGGTGATTGTCGTTGCATAGAAAGATTTCCTCCTTAGCTTGAATCTGAATCAGGAGTAGTGCAACGAGGACGATCAAGTAGAAGAATTGCATGGTTTTGTTTTAGTGAGTCTCAAGGATAAACGATTGGTTAAGAGGCAAACCGCCTTTCAGAGGGAATCTCATATAAAGCCAAATCCTACAATATCCATCACCAGAAACAAGGGTCGCTTGTACAGAGCCTAACATACCGCGCCCAATGGAGTCTAGTGCCAGTCTCCCTTGAAGAACGCCTGAAGTTTGGATACAAGCCGAAAGGGGAGGGGCTTTGGTATGTAGGGATAAATTAGTTTAAGATGGTATGTAAATATGTACCCAAACATAAATAGGTAGTAAGGATTGATGCGCCTCCCATTGCCAGGGTACATATGTATGCGCCCGCTTTCTGGTGAATTGCAGGAAGTGAAAACATCCAGAGTGATTCCAAAAGAAGAATGTAACCATGGAGTAATTCCTCGCCCATCTCTTCTCATTACAGGATAGCTATGTCCCATCATTTTATATATCTGTTACGTTGTAGATACAACGACTTGATGACTATTCCGATGCCCATTGAGTTGCGCAACCGTATGCCCGGTAGGCCATCAAGTTGCGCAAGAGTACAGCCCCGGTCGGCCATCGAGTTAAACCCGTTGAGTTGTATATGTAACTCAACGGCCGGCGGCCATCGAGTTATACATCTCAATAGCCATCGGCATCCATTGATTTATACAGCTCAATTGCCGTTCCGGAGGCCATCAAGTTGTATACCTCGATGGCTTCCCGTCGTTGGGTTTTATCCACGGCCGGCGGCCATTGAGTTGTATACATAACTCGATGGCTGCCGCCCGTTGGGTCACATCAACGGCCGGCGGCCATCGACATATGCACCTCAATGGCCGCCGGAACAGTCAGTGAACTGTGTAACTCGATGGCCAACAGTGTCATCGAGTATCATACAGTGTTCCAACGCAGTCAATCCTTCTGGGGATTAATACCCCGGCCACTTATATGTAGGCAGCATTGGGATTTCCAAAGAAAAAAAAACCCCCCGGATTTCCCTTTATTTCACTGGATGTTTTCATGTTTGCGGTGAATTGTATAAGCATTCTTATGGACTCATCGGGACTATCCACCCTGGCACCCATCCCGTTGCGGTTGACTGCATCGTTAGGCGCGTTGCTCATGTTGTTCTTCACATGTTTCTCATTTAGTGTCTCGTGCATACATGGAAGATGTGAAATGTTGAGAAAGAGGGTGCAATTTTGCAAAGAGCTGAAAGATGGGCAAGGTCCGAGTTAAACTCTGGAGAGGCGGTCCTGATTCCATGGGCCTCCCTCTCGAACGGCTCCAGGCTGCCGGCACCACCTCCTTCGGCTTTGGACCGTGTTGACAATGAGGCACGCACTAGTGAGAATTTTTCTTCAAAAAAAATTACCCCAAAAATAGGAAAATGGTAGAGAATCTCGCAGGACAATATAAATATGTACTCTCGCATCTCATCACCGAGCAGGCAGGAAACAGCGGTTAACCATCTATTGGCATAAATTGGCCTCATTTAACACAAGCTTACCAAATGTTGGGTTGACCAAATACCAGTAAACCCTTTGAGAGGTATGAAGGTCACTGTTTCAATAACTTAACACAAATCCCTCCATTGGAGGGCCTAGTGACCTGGTGGTAACAGAAAATGTGTTGAACTCTTAGAGCATCCGCATTGGTTGCGGAGGTTTAGCATAGTTTAGTCCACTGAGTTATGTCGGACTTACCTTAAGTCGAGGTGTGCAACCGCACCGGTTCAGGTTTCAACAGGTGTAAGTATGTGTAGTGGTGATGACTAATCTCCATGTCAGAGATGTATACATACTTTTGTGTGCAGTTGACGTGTGAAAGTGGGATAAATGCATATAATATGACTTTATCCCAGGATTAGTGGGGCATAAAATTATGCCCCACTAGCCCAAAAACTAGCTCCGGCATAGTTTAATCCGCGCTTAGTCCACCCCGGTGCGGCTGCAACAGGGGACAACTTGTGCTAATCCGAGCAAAAACCGTGACCGATGCGGATGCTCTTAAAAGAAGTTCCTAAGAGGAGTTTGAAACTTTTTTTGGGGAGTTTAGAAAATTATTCAAAAGGATAACATTATGGTATCAAGGAAATCCAACAAAACCGTGCTCTGGAGGAAGCCACCATGAGTCTCTCTAGCAACATCATAAATGAGTTTTTGGGTGAAGACATAGCACTAGTGGCTGTTTTAAAAAATGGGTTTGCAACCAAAACTTGAAATGATCTCAGGCAGACTCAGAGGATGGGACATGAGATCCATTCCCTTCTTCAATACTTCCCTAGACAGTGAGGGGCTTGGTTGAGGGAGGGATTCGTCACAGACAAAGCAAGAGGTGACTTGGACTGGAGTAGAATAAAAAACATGATTGGCAGGTGAATGATAAGTAGAGAAACAAAAAAGAGACGCGGAGAGGAAGCAATGTAAAATTTGTATAAATTGATTTCTGCTAGGAGTGAAGTTACATAAATAAATCAATATGTACCCTGCCTGGTAATCTTTCTGTATTTATTTATATAATATAACATTTATCAACCACGTTGCTTTTGGTCAACCCGTAGGGCGAACCACCCTGCAAATTATATGTTAGAATATGATGAGTATCTTGTCTTACATTTCTACCATTTTTGTAGTCAAGATTTTTTATTCCCTATCTTTCAAAATGGAAAATTTATCAAACTCACGTTGGTGATGGAGGGAGGGAAGTTACAGCAACCCTGAAACTCGGCGTTGATGCCAATGATTGGGTTGTATACACAACTATAGCCAGGTTGCCTATATACTGTGTAGGCAGTCACCCCTGAAAAAACAAATCATATTGAACGGAAATGTCATAGAGGAAGTGCAATATGATGGTTGTGTGTACTGTCGGAACTCGAAAGTAGAAATGCTAACCAATAATTTTTTTACCCGCTTGCGTGAAAGCCTTAACGGTTGCTGATTTGTCATCGCTTGTGCCAGGGTGAATGTATCTGAAGCAATAAGCTATCTTTTTGTCAGGATGTGCCGGGTTATTACAAGACCATTGTGAGGTAACTTGGCTCTGGATCAAGTGCAGGTTGACGAAGAGGATCAACAAGCAGGAGAAGAGCATCATGTCGTTTTGCTGGATTGAAAGGTTGGGATAAATTGGGATTATTGTAGACGAGCCTGGTCAGCTCAGCTTCCAAGGGCCATATAAAAAGCAAATTCTCCAGTACATACCAATCCCATCCTAAAAAACAAGGGTTGTTGGTACAGAGCCTGCACAAGCCGGCAGCCGCATGCTTCACAATTGGGAGGAGTATGTATTCTGTATTACAATACTGGGCCAATGCGCCACCCAGGATGTACATAAGCCTGTGTACGCCTGACTATGAATACATGTATTTATGTAAATTATGTATCGGGCGGAGGGGAACGCCAATCACTGGATTTCCTCCGGAGTCCGGACGCGGCGACGCCATTATAACTTGATGCCGTGTTTTGTAACGCTTGCAGCTTGGGCAAAGTGTTATGCACCCAGTGTCCTGGTCAGGTGAGCGCGGTTCTTGTTTTCATGTACCCGGCACCCGGAAGGATAAAAAAACTGGTCGGGCAGTGTGAGTGACCAAGGTCTTAAAACTTGGGAGACTTCAGAAGAACTAACTTAACGCAAGAGGCGCTCCGCGGGGAGCCGGGACCCCCGCGGAGCGCCTCCAGGCCCGGAGGAGACTTATATGCAGTTTTTGGCGTGGAGTATTAAGAGTTCGACAAGCCCCTGAGTGGTGTCTTCTGCTGCAGGAAGCAGAAAAAAGCCGCCAGTTCATCATGATGACGAGACCCGGGGTTAAGATGCGCATGTTGAAAGGAAAAGGTTGGGCTCATGAGAGCCAGGTCTATTTCCAAAAATAGCCCATCTGGCATTGGCAAGACTGAGGGAAGCTTCTCCAACCACAAACTGGCAGGCTGCATCAAGCGGGGCCGGAGGAGGGACTGCCCGAACTTAACACAAGTCCCTCGGCCGGCCGGAGGCTGTCAGGCAGGGTCCCAAAGGTACCCCTCCGATCGAGAGGCTTAGTTTAACCTCGGGACTGCCCAGACGAGCGTGCCACCCAATTATGCACATGTGAATAAACAACGCGAAGTACATATGTAGATACAGGAAGTTGGGATGTGGATCATGTAGTTCACTCGGCCTTTGATTTTGAGGATTATCTTGAAATGTTCAAAAACAGAAAGAGAAGCAGTGTCCAAGGCACATAAAACACGGCGAAAGCACCATTTCAACGTGGCGAAAAAAAGCCATTTTTGTGGGTGTTGGTGTGTCATGTTGCTTTTTTTTTTGGGGGGGGGGGGGATTGGGATGTGGATGATGTCCTTTGCGGATGAGGGATGATGCGAGAACAAGGTGACATACACTCAAACAAGAAAAGGCGATGGATACATATTTATTACAGTATGCAACAAGCGACATAATACAAGCAACGACTACATCCAGAGCGACCCCAGGTGATGGTGTCTCACAGCGAGTTTTTCCCAAACCACCAGATCCTAAAAAAACAGACAGAGCGAAAAAAAAAAGTATCAATACATTGAAATATATCTATACCAACCTCAATAGAGAAGGTGTATGTATTAGGTCGAGGAATGAAAACAAGGCGGACCTGATTTCGCCGTCGTCGCCGCCGCTGATGATTTTGTCGTCTGTGAGCTTGACGGCGCTGACGGCGCCGCGATGGCCGACGAAGGTGTGGACGCACTTGCCCGTCAGTCGGTCCCAAATCTTGAGCGAGCGATCGTGCGAAGCACTACCGAACCTCCCGGCCAAATAGGATTTAGTTTGACTAATGTGGAAAAAAAAAAAAACAGAGATCGAGCAGCTTCGACTGACCTCACAATCCGTAGCTTGTCCGCATCAATGCTCCACACCCCTTGGATGTGCCCAAACATCGTCCGTTCGCAGGTCCCCTCCACACTCACTTGTACTTCTTCTTCTTCATCATCATCTTGATTGACGAGATGGGGGCCGTCGGAGGAAAGAGCAGAGGAGGGACGGAGGATGTTGAATTTGACCTTCCAGAGTTTCAGACAGTTATCCAGGGATCCCGAGATGAGCGAGTCCTCCAGATGATCCACAGAGGACTTGAGCAGGGAGAGGGACTGGACCTGGGCCACGTGACCCACCAGGATCTTGAGCGTCTGGCGGGTGGCAAGGTTCCAGATGCGAATCTGGCCGTCGTCGGAGCCCGAGTAGAGTAGCTTAAGCTTGGCGGGAGATGTGGCTTGAGAGGTGCGCGAGGAGGAGGAGGTGTAGCTCTTGGTGTCCAGCTTGACCGTGTTGACCCATTCCTGATGGCCACGCAGTACGTACCCGGCGCCCGTGTTGAAGTTCCAGATGCGGATGGTCGAGTCCGCAGAGCCGCTGGCAAGCAGCTGGTCGTCGAAGTTGAGACAGCTGACGCCGGCGGCATGACCCTCGATGGTGCGGATGCACTCGCCGGTGCGCCAGTTCCAGAGCTTGAGCACCTGGTCCATCCCTCCGGAGATGAGCTTGTTGGTGTCGAACTGGAGACACTTGACCCCGCGCGTATGTCCACTCAGTACCTGGATGCACTCCTGCTTCTCCGCATTCCATACCCGGATCGTCCGGTCCCAGCTCCCCGTCATCAGGATCGGGAAGCTCGGCGACGACAAGTTCTCCTCGAACTGCAGACACGTAATCGAGTCCGTGTGCCCCGTCAGAATATTCTCCACGTAGTTCCCCTTCCGCCAGTTGCGCTCCAGCGCCAATCGTTCTGTATACACCGACTTCCAAGGCTTGGTCGAATCTTCATTCGACGTGGGCGAATTGGCCATCATGTGTGGTTGAGATGGCGTGGGTTGAATTGATAGAATTGGGGCAGATGATGAAGAAGATGAAGATGATGGTGGGAGTATTGCTGATGATAGCGGGAGTAATGATGATAATGACGTTATTGAAGGAGGAGCAGGAGCAGGAAGGGGCGAGGGGGCAGGGGAGGTGTAAGAGGCGGGTTCGGAGGGGTTGAGAGGGTCATCCGAAGGCTGGGCAAGTTTCTCGGGTCGCATTTGCTGGGAGTTTGGGAGGGAGGGGGAGCGTTTACGTTTTTTCATTGAGGGGAGACCCCAGCCGCACTTCTGGCAGGTACGTTCGATATGTTGCTGGCACATCTCGCGCCAGAGGAGGTCATCGTCCGCGAGTTTTTTCCACAGTTTGCTGACTTGAGCGGCGCGGCCCAAGCTGAAGGCGTCGAAGTAGGATAAGATGCGGAGGCTGAGTTCCTTGGGGAGCCGGCTGAACGGGTCCGTGCGACACGCCGACCGCAGAGAGTCCGTCAGGAAGGTCAGTTGCGAGGGGCAGCAGATGGTCAGCAGCCCTGTGAGGATGAGCCGACGACGAGTCACGTTGGAGGCACTGAAGATGCTCCACACGGTGTTGATCGCCTCCTGGTCCGTCTGGGGCAGTTTCTCGATCGCCTCCTGTAATGCGCGGTTGGTCCCCTCGTTAGCCATCCGCTGGTGACGTGGACACAGCTTTGCGCAGTCCCCGCCGCCGGGGAGGCCATTGGAGATGCCCAGCCGGAGCCGTGAGGATGGCCTGTCGATGACACCAAATGCGTTGACATTGTAGGATGATGATGTGGATGGCCCTACTCCTGCTGGGCTGTTCGTGTCGAGGCTGAATGAGGTCTGGCTCGTGACTCCGACTGGCTGCTCCTGCGCTGGTTCCTTCTCAGGCGTTGACTGCTTCTGCTTCTGCTTCTGCTTCTGCTTGGGGAAGTCGAATGGGTTCGGAGTG
This sequence comes from Puccinia coronata f. sp. avenae, assembly GCA_002873125.1. Taxonomy (NCBI): domain Eukaryota; kingdom Fungi; phylum Basidiomycota; class Pucciniomycetes; order Pucciniales; family Pucciniaceae; genus Puccinia; species Puccinia coronata. The sequence continues at coordinate 66,353 of PGCI01000237.1, read as the reverse complement.
AGGATCCAGTCCATCGTGTGTGTGTGTTGTTTTCTGCTTTTTTCTGTTGGAACTCACATCCGAGCCATCGTCCAGTCAGACCCCCTGGTGGCTTCAAGGGAGCCCCTTGTTTGCGCACCCGGTGCCAGGCCCTACATATACTTTGATTTAATCCTGCGCGCAGGGGGCCTGTCTGTACGTTGGAAGCATGCACTGAGCAAAAATATGGATTGGTTCCACCACTTATGTATCAACTGCTGGGAAACTACATGTTCATCTCTTGCAAGCACATCATCAGATCAGGCCTTCTTGGTTAATATTCTAGGTATGCGCTGTCAGTAGCTTTTCAACATAGTTTCATAAGTAAAAACACGTGTTTTTGAAAGAAAAAAAGGTTCTATGTTATGTATACATCACTGCAAGAAGCATTGAGATAAAAGTTTCCAAAGTTGATGATCAATGATGGATGGGGGTACATAGTTGAGATGGTTAATGAGAACGGGAAATATGAAGTATCATGACGAGAGCCGGTTCGACTCAAGCACTACTACATCCATCACTATAGATATCCCAGGTGCACGGGGATCTTTAAATAGGGTCAATATAGGAAGGGCAACAATGAGCCATGTTTCTCCAGCTTACATCTAAGAGAAAAGGGGATCTGATATGAAATAAATACAACATACGTCGTATCTCTTCGGCGTAATGATACTGGTCCAGAGAAGGATAACACGGGGCTCAAGTGGTGGGCAGGCCTAGGGAAGGGAAAAGATTCATTCATTTGTGAACAAGGTGTGTTATACTGCACATAAATGAGAGTTTTCGTGAGTCACCTACCCGCTTGAAAGTGGATGGCCGGCCATCATCTGACTAGAATTAACCTGGCCAAGGGCGCCGTTGTGAAGCCACACGGGCCGAGAGTCTGCCTTCATTATCACGCTGAAGAAGAGAGCTGATGAGAGTCGCCATATTAGACCCACCCTTACACATCGTCAGCCACGGGCCACACATAACTTCAAGGGGTGATGGACAAGTTGTGTCGGGCAGTGCAAATGTGACTCAACAAACTAAAGTAAGCACCAGCACCACCGGCTTGAAACCTTCCAAAAGACGCATGATGAGGGTCACGATAGCTCAGGCAAAGAAAAAAGGGTTCCCGCGCAAACGAAACAAGTGATCAATCGGCGTATAACGTATATAAATAGATATGTATGTTAGTTTGACTGGTAATATCAGGCTTTAATGGGATTGGGATAACCTTTATCATGAATGGCTCCGTTGTGATCACGGCGCTCCCATTTGTACCCGCACGATGGGCCACTGTAAATCCCTCGCGATTTTCGACAGGTTACCGAAAGAGACCTGCCACTGGCCAGCATCTATTCGCTGTTACACATCCTTCCGATTCGTGCCAAGCGACGAATGAATCCTATCCGGAAATCCTTGAAATCCTATTAGAAGGCCCGGCCGGGAATCAAAAAAAAAAAAAGGCCGCAGCGCGGTGCCCAGTGTCGGCGGCCCTCATGATGAAGAATACTCATCAATCCCTTCATCTGTTGCTGTTATACTGTAATTAGCCTCTCCGCCTTCCGGGATTGCGAAGCCTTGATCAACCCGACTCGACCTCAAGTACAACGAGTCATTCGTCGCAGCGTTTTCTGCGTCTTTGCACAGCCGGTTGATTCCCAGGTCAGGGATCGTTAAAGCTATGGCATGCCAAGCTTACACAGTCAACTTTGTTCCTCTTGGATCCTGCAAACCCCTTCTATTATAAGCCCATTCAATAACATTAACTTGACCCTGCCGCATCCGTCAGTTCAATAGAAATATAACTTTGGGAAGTTGAAGCCCGGATTCTGTGCTGTAGCGTGATGGTGCTCTTGTCACCAGATTTGCACTTCTTTATGGTGTGTGAAGTTCGTCTGGGCCGGCGGTTACTCCGAAATCGCTTAAGCGGGCGTGTCCGCTGCTTAAGTGCGCTTGGCCGGTGCTTAAGTCCCGCTTGGCCGGTTGCTGCAGAGGCCAACGAGGCCAACCCCGCCCAACCGGCAGACAGTTACGCTGTCTGGGCCGGTGCTCAAGTCCCGCTGGTCAACCGCGGACAAGCGGGATTTTTAAGCACCGGCCCAGACAAGCTTCACACACCATACATACCTAGGTCAAACACCAGCACCGATTGCTCTGCGTTATTTATGCTCCCATATCCAAGTAACAAGACAGTTTCTCCAGAATATCAAAGATCATTCAAGGAACTTCAGAATCCAAGACAAAGAAGTTAGAAACACTCATGAGGAAACAAGGATAGAAATAGAAAACTGAGGAAAATAGAAAACCTGGCAAGACTAGAAAATGTAGAAAAAGAAACAGATCAGATAAAAAGAAATATTAAGAGGAATAGAAACATGGTGCAAAAGGAATACAAAATCTTGGTTTATTAATCCGCATGACATCACCATTTCCAGAAGACTTTTGAAAAATTGAAGAAGCATGACTGTGAAAAGCAAAACAGATGCCTGTATTTAACAAAAAATCTCACAAAATGAAGCCTGATTTCGATATGCATCAGAGTATCATGGTTGCGAGTAGTGTAAGAATGCACTCTAGTCTGCAAACCTGCAACATGTTTTCATAAAATATAACATACATACACATAGTAGGACGGTTCACGTTGGGCATTATGACCATCTTTAACCCCAATTTTATGACACTTGTCATGAAATTTTCACTCAAAAAATGACTTGATCCAAATCTTCCAAAACGTCCACATACAGAGGCATGAAAATTTTGCAAGATTTTATGCATTAAGGGTGTTAAAAATGGGTTTAAAGATAACCGTCCTAGTATACCTCGAGATGAAATTTTCTATGGTTGATGAGATTGATGCTGGCAATAAAGAAGTTGATGAAAGGGAACTACATAGGAGTTATTTTCTTGGAGAGGAAGATTGAATCAACATTCTGGATAATACACGTCCCTTGTGCAATCTGACCTATTTAAAGATAAAAAAGTGAGGGGCAAAAATGAGATCCACGTTCCCTCTGAGAGAAAGGGGGATGTATACTTTTGAAATACATACATAGCACCAACTCTTCGGCGTAATGATGATCCAGAGAAAGATAACACCGGGATCAAGGACAACTGTTCATCAGTTCTAGGGAGAGGGAAGGGCTAATTAGTTCAAGTTGATCATGTAGATGATTGGAGTCATCGGGAGTCACATACACGCTGAGTAAAGGTTGGCGACCCATTTGACTCGGAAGATGACCAACGGCGCCGTTGTGATGCAACACCGACACGGGACGAGAGTCCACGTTCATCATCAAGGTAATGAGAGCTGATTCGATCCACCATATTCAATACATACATTATCAGTGATCACCATCAGTCAGATACAAGGAGCTAGAATTTTCTTTAATTAGTTGAAAATTTCACTCAACAAACTAAAGTAAGCACCACCTTGTAGCCCTCAAAGGGACACATGATGATTGATTGAACAAAGGAAAATTATTCCCTGATAATAATAAAAAAACCAATGGACTAATTGTACTGTTTGACTGGCTCCGGAATTTGAGAAAATCCATAACGGGTGCGTGTTGATCATGGCGCTGAATTTGTACTCCACATTTTTGTCATTGTAGCGCTCTTACAACTCGCTGGAGGCCTATCTGAATCCTGCTATATAGACGTTCGATCCTGACCAAGTGACCAATGAATCATATATCCGGAAATCCCTGAAACCGGCCGGAAGATAAGTTACAGCGTGGTGCCAGTATCAGCCTTATGTCAAGTTCCTTGGGCCTCCATTTCTCAACCTTGGCTGGCAGAATGGAACGCTGGAAGCCGACGTCAAATCTCAGGAAACATCAACCTCAGCGTTCCCCGGCTCCTTGCACAGCCCTTTATCATGCCTTGTTTAAATGTTTCACTCAAGTCAACAATCAGAGGTTTGCAGATCATTGGTTTCTTACAGGAATTGTAATCTTCATATGCTTGCAGAGAAACTTAAAAAACAGATGGGATCTCAATCTTTCACTGTTTCACGCACAGCAAAGCTGTTAGAGTGAGTGCAATGCCATAACTCACGTTGATTAGTCTTCAGATATTTGTCTTATTCTCCTAAGCTCCGTTTGCATTTATTTAAGTGTGCTACATGATCACGATGAGCTGTGTAATCATAACAAATGCGGCTTGTCAAATGTATGCGGCTTGGTTTGTTGGAACCTCTCGGCCTCGCCCTCGACCATGATACTGTCTTTGTATGGGAGTGCGCTGCAAAGAGATTCTGCCATAAGCTTTAATATGGCATTGTTGGGCATGTTGAACTTACCATTTTTCCTCATATCCGACTGAAATGATTTCTTGGGAAATGTAAATTATATCACCACGCTTGGGAAGTTCAAACGTCCATAGCCTTGATTTATAAGGAAGGGCGAACGCTTGAAGGAGAGATTTGCGATGCGAAAATGCTAGATCATAAGCTTTGAAATCCATCTCCGTGAATCATGAGAGAAGAGTAAGAAAACAACCGGCAACAAGTACGTGTATGTGGAAAAAAACAGAGAAAACCCAAAACATTCCAACAAAAATACTTGAGAAGGACACACAGAGATTAAAGAGATTAACCCATTCAAAAAGAGAGTATTCACACTCATCACTTTAGACTTAGTCTTTTTCATGGCGGCATTCTCACAAGTTGGAACTAGCATTGGTTTCCTGCTGCCTCTTTCTGAAAACTTTTCACAAATCAGGCCATCACCATGACAATCAAAAGAGTCTGAGCCAGCTTTGTAATCTCCGGCGGGGACAAAAATAATGCTGGGGGCTTGGCTAAAAGCTGTGCATGCGTTTTGACAAAACTAAAGATATGTGTCAGGGTTTTATACAGAAAAATGAGAATTGCAAAGTGGTTGGGATCACACTTTCATCAATCAGCTTATCATCACGAGGAAGTTGCTCTGGGTTTGTATTCCCATTTTCCAAAGTCTCACATTCTATTTCTGCTTTTGAGAATACTTCCAGAAGTGGTGCCACACTAGTTATCTGTCCTAAGTCAACCTTGAAAAACTGGGAAACCAAATTAAAGCTCACTTTGTCAAAGACCCCATCCCCTATGTCAGCCTGCTACTATGCAGAGACAAGCTTGACAATAGTAACAAAGAATATAACAAAAATAATTATAACTTATTAAAAAACAATAATAAAGTAAATCTGAGTTCAGAAATGAATTCTACGTGAAAATTAACCTAGGGTCACTCACCAAAGTGACCCCTAAATTATAACTCCTCATATTACTTATCCAATATAACAAAATAACTTAACAAATAGTAAATTAATCAAGACCTGTTACATCTCACTCTCAAGACCTTTCACACCTGTAACAGGCCCCAATGACGAAAATACCCATGACCTCATGAAGATCTACTAGCTTCAAAGAAGTACTGTATAAAAAGGATCTTGAATTAAGATCCCCAGCTCCCACGGATCTTCTAATGATCTAGCCCAGGGAAGATCTACTAGATGATCAACCCTGTAGATCAAATGATCACTAGAGCTGTTCCCAACAATTACATAGTTCTCTGATTTTGTCCCCAGAGGTCCTTCTTGAATAGGGGGTTTCAAAGTTGGCGCGCGCGTGCATGCAGCCAACTTTGCATACCCAATTTGGCAGGGCGACTTGCATGCAAATTGTGCAAGTGGGCATTCAAGAATTTCCTTGAATGCCGGCTTGCAACAGAAGTGCAAGACATCGTGCATCTTGGCTCTCACTCAACAGCACCCCCACAACCCACTCCCAACATCCTCAAAGATTGATTGACGGCATCCTATCTCTCTTGATTGAAATCTCAATGCCACCCAAAAATACCCCGAAGCAACAAAATCCAAACAAAAAGAAAGCTATCCCGTGGGACCGAGACGGTGTGAATGGTGGCAACTCAAGCATCACAATCATTCTTGATTGGTTAGGAACGGGTACCAACTATCAGCGATGGCGTGGCGATAAAGAATCAGGGACCACAAAAACTTGATTATGCTCCGAGATCTTGCAGATCATGGAAGAGCATGGGATCACTCACTGTGATTCCAAAGGTTTGTCAATTGGTAATCATCTTTTGAAGAATGCCTACTGACCCTTCTCACTTTCTCTTTTCTCTAGGGGTCCTCCAAAAGATTGGGGATCTCCAGGCTTCCTACAACGCAGCATGCGATTGGAAAAAACACACCGGAGAAGGCATTCTGGCCCAAGATGAGATCAACGGTGTCAATACCGTTGAAGGTGAGCTCTTCCCCACGATTATTGATTTCATTATTCTTGTTGCTGATTGATTACACATGTTTGTTTAGCCAAATTAGTCGATATTTGCCAATTCTGGGATACTCTTGATCCCATCATGGGATCAAGATCCTTCACCGAGCCTCTCCACATTCGATCTTCACTCACTGGCGACCAGCCTGGTGGTCAGCATCCCAGCAGTGGGAGTCCTGAACCACCTGTTCGCGAACCACCTGGCAGTGCAATCCCATCCGACCTTCCAGATGACCCTCTCAATGACTTGGATAATCCCACTCCCACTGCAACAAGTAAGAAAAACCCAAAGAAGCAACCATCAACATCTGGTAGTAGTCGTTCCAAATCCCACTCGAAGAAACCTAAAAAAAAGAAAATCACAACTGAAGAACTGTACATGAAATCGATGGTCAGCAAACGACAAGCTGATATTACTAGGGCCCAAGCAGCAGCAACTAAAGTGAAAGTTGATTACATGAAGGAGCTGCGTAATCACGGGTTGAGCCTTGAGGAGATTGAGAAGAAAGTCGATCAAGAGTTTCCTCATCTTGCCGACATGGAGAACCCTGATGACTCTAGCTCTTCTTCATCTGATTTGCAAGACTCTAGTGAATGAATCTTTTTCTTATATACGTTTTCTTTATCAACCGAGTTTTTTTTTTTGAGATTGAACAAGTTATTTTTTTTTTCTGTCCTATGTTTGACTGCTTTCTTTTGTAAGATCAATCGACTGAGTCAAACAGTTTCTTTCTTTCTTATTTCTGTGAATATCAATCAATCAAATTTGATTGATTACTCAATACAAGCAAGTGATATCAGACAACGAGCGATTAAAATGAGAGACAAAAAAACAAGAAGCAAGAAACAAGGGAAGAAACATGATTGAGCAGAAGTCTACTGCAAGTCGTTCAAGACTTCTTCAAAAACTCTTTCACGGAGTTGATTCCCCAACGTTCGCTGTTTGCTCCTAGACCAATCAAGCCCCTCAATGTTGTCGTCATCTTCCTCCAGGTCAGGTGAATTGTAAATGTCCGGAGAGCTGTCGGCAAGGAGGAAATTGTGAAGGATCATACAGGCACTGATCCAGTGGTTGATCTTGCCCAATTTTCCGACAGAGCACAGATCCCTTTGTAGGCCTCGTAGACTCTGAAATCGGCCTTTCAAGATGCCAATGCAATGCTCATTGCATACCCTCAGGGAGGCTAAGTGCTGATTGAATTTCTTTTTTGGTCTCGGCATTGGGGCATTGTGTGGTCGTTTGAATGCTGGAATAAGGTTTTCTTTGGTTGGAAACCCTGAGTCGGCAATAAGATATTCCCCTGGGGAGAATAAAGCATGTCGTTTCAGTTTTAGCTCTGAGTTTTCCCAAAGACGAGTGTCATGACAGCATCCTAAGATCACAAAGGGGAGGAAATAAGTTAACAAAAGAGGACCAATATCTGATAAGCTCGGTCATGAGCTCACCTGGCCATCCCAATACACAGTACAGTATCCTCTTCTTTTCATCGCAAACAATCAATGCTCCAAGTCCGTAGCTGCCTTTCCGCGAATAGTAATCCTGGGAATCAATTGAAGGTTTCTCGTCCAGTGGGAATAGAGTTCCATCCACAAAACCAACACAGCTCTTGAAGGCAGTCACCAGGGGAGAATTTAAGGCACTGGCATGCCAGTGCCACTCCATGTGTTTTTACTGGAACCCAGGGCCAATGATCCTATGTGTCAGTTCCCTATGAACCTGAAATGATGTTGATGTGGGTTAAGATAATTGGACAACATCTTCTGAAGTGAACCACAAAGCAAGCTGATATTCAAATGATCAAAATTGTAACTTTATAATGAATGAATCCACAAATCATATAGAACCCAAGCTGAACTCAAGTCAATCTTATGATTTTCTGAGTTCTTGAATGCTCCAATCAGTATTGGTCCATCTTTAAATAATGCTTCTTTAATATTAATACATCAATATTTCCATTCATTGACATGTGGAGAATCATTCTGATTAACAAGTCTTTATCAACTATCATTTATTATTTCTTTGCAGCGCCTAAATAATTTTCAATCTAAACCTCTTGAGAAAATCTTTTCTATAACCTTATAGATGATGAAAAAATATTCATAAAAAGGATTCAAACCATATTGAGTACATTTGTAGCTAAATTTAGAGCTCTAATTTTCTTTAGAAGTTGAATTTTGAAAGTGTTATACACAATTACATATGTCCCCTGGTTTTTAGATTTCATGAAGTCCTAAGTTTACCAAAAAGAATTGAATTTCCATCAGAAAAATTATATCATACAATTTTTATCCAAGACATCTGAATTTTTACCCTCTTCCAAAAAATGACAAGTACACCTGATGGTAGTTGGCCTCCGTAATAATCCCCTTTAAATAAAATTTTGACTTGAATATTTTCAAAGATCATTTTTGCGCAGTCACTGTGCATTTTGCACAGTGACTGTGCATTGAACATGTGTAATAGTTGAATTTTTTTTTAAAAAAAGTTGGGTCAAAAGTTGTGCCATAGTTTCCAAAGACCAACTCCCATTGGTCGCTTTTTTGCTTTTTTTGTGGTGCTTGGTGTACGCTCGTTACATTATTGTGACATTTGAATTTTTACGCTGCTGTACGCCCGTACACCAGAGTACAAATTCATATTTCACAGTGATTTACAGGTGTGTGAAAGGTTGTAAAGGTGTTTTTTTGCTGTTTTGACCAAAAAATGGTTAAAATGGGACACCTTTGTTGCAAATCCAAATGATTGTTTGCTGGAAAGTTTGGTCTGAGCCAAAAAAAGTACAAATGGGGGTAGGTAAAGACCCAATTCTTCAGATTTTAAAATTCCTTCAAAATGCGGGACCAACTACAATGAATTGCGGCACCTCAAAAACAGAAGATTGTGAATTCATTCCATTCAGAAAACCACATTATATTTAATTTTTTTTTGCCTCAAAAAAGTAAAAAAAAAAAAAAAACTTCTTTGAAATAAAACAATCAAGAAGAAAGTAAATTTTCAAAAGAATGATGAAATCAGAACTGTGGTTGTTTTGGTATCAGTTCAGTTTTGCATGCTTCAAGTTTTCCACTTGAGTTGGACATAAAATCACATACACATCAAGCAACACTTGTTTTGAGATTGTTGGTGACTTCAAACTGAATTTCAGTTGAACATGCAGTTTGAATGTGCATACCTCCAAACACGGTTCAAACCAAGAGAGGGTAATGAGTTATGCAATGGCACCCGTTGACGGGTGCCATGAAATCTCCCCTGGTGAGTGTAGCTGCCAATACGAGCCAAAATTTCCTGTCGTCCGTGAACATCTGGCCAGCACACATATTTACTGAAGAGGAGTATGAGTGATAAAATTACATAAAAAAAAGAGATGTGACTCACGATTGGAGAGAGAGGATTGCTTCAACTACACGTGAGCAGTAAAGTATGACCGTTCCCTCAGAGATGCAGAAGAATCAAGACAGCATTCCTATCAAAGATCCATTTCCAAAGGTCCCCATCCTCTTCAGTGTAACCATCAGTTGATCCTTCACTGGCCTCTGCGGTATGTTAGATTGGTTTTGAAAAATTGGATGGAGCTTGATCTTGTCCATTAGTTGATGAAATGAAGCTTTAGAAATTCGGAACTCTTGCTTGAAGCGAACATTATCCAGATCCAAAAGATAGCCGCTGATATCGGGACCTTATGGGATGTGCACGCGTTCTTTCATATACCGTTGTTTCTTGAGATGGATCAGAGCAACAAGAGCATCCTCAAGATTGCTGTCATCACTTGAGGAGTCTTCGTTGTCTTCCTTCCAAAGAGATTTGATGACTGATCCTTTGACTTGCGCTCGAATTAGCTGGGTCATTCTCTTAATAGCTTTTCCTCGTTTAGATTCTCGTGGCATAGTGAGTAAGTGATTGCAAAGGGGTAGTTGTTTTTTGTGGTTTGAGTTGATTTTTTTTTGGCCGGATTGGCGTACGCAAGGAGAGCACCTTGCTGAGATCCAAATTTGGGGTGCTCAAAGCACTTTTTCATTTTTGCGGGGTGCAAGTCACTATGCAAAATTGACTGCATGCACGCGCGCACCAACTTTGAATCCCACTAATATTTAAAGACTCCTGAATCCCCCCAACAAAGGATTCCCCAGCTTTTATCACCCTTGGAATATTACCACTACGCGTTGTCCCTCAGCTTTATCCTGAAGACCAATCTTGTGAACCATTCCAGAATCTTATTAGCCATTTTTCTCCGTCAGCATCATCATCAGAATCATCAACTACCTCCCCTCTGGTCCTGCTGCTTAACCCTTGGAAGGAATTCTGCCAAGAATTGCTTGTAAGTGCAATTTTGGCCATTTCTCTTCCATATTAATCAATTCCCTGGGCATATTCCTGTGAACCAAGCCCCAGAAGATCAGGTTACTCGTCAAAACCACCCTGTTAACACAGGTCCTGATAGAGGGAACCATAAAAACCCCTGTACCCACTTACAGGCCCCTCTGGGACACATTTTGTCCTATTATTATTATTATTATTATTATTATTATTTCTACGTCCCAAAAGGACTCTAAAATACATAAAACAAACCAAAAATATCATTTCCATACTTTTCCAAACTTTATCTATTATTTTTTGCAGCGCGTGTAGCTAGAAGGTTCTCTCCTTGGCATCACGTAGCCTGTCACCCTACTTGATCCTCTGTGGAAGAGTTTGTCAATGTATAAAAAAGGAAGATCTCAAGTCATCAATAGTAGTTCTGAAATTGTACAACATCATTGGGACTATCAACCTCTGTGATGCCAAGGGCTAGTACCCTTTAGCTACACAAGGTGATAAGGTGAAAACAAAGTGGGTATGTGGGGTAAATTCACATAGAAGTGAAGTAACAGTAGAAGAAAAAGAGATAAAAAAGAATAAAGTTCTTTTTACAGAGGGGCCTGCTGGTACAGGGGTGTTTGTAGGTGCCCTCCAAATTAGAGACTGCTGGCACAGGGTGGTATCTTATTTATACAACAAGGGGTTTCTGCGTAACAGAAGGTGGTACCCAAGAGTATTTCCAATTAAGGAACCAGAGTGGGGACAGAAGGAGGTGGAAATACTCACTATTTGTATTCCACGTTGGGGGGGATGATGCAAAGCTGTTGGGCACAACATAACAGATTTCTGAACAAGAGCTGATCCCCAGAAGGGGATTTAAAGATGGTGAACACCACACAATAAACAGACAAGAACTAGGCGCTGGCAGTTGATATACTAAAGTATACTGGAGTTGGCATAGTTGGTTGACTGTAATACTAGTTGATGATGATGAACAACATTTGGGGTAGAAAGAGGGCTCCATAAATACTAATTTCAATCATAGTAGAGGAGCTTTCTTGCCCAGGTGCATGTAGTTGTTGGTTTACAGCGTGGTGTGCCCAATTTGGGAGATCAGCACTAACAGGGATCATCCAAATTGACACAGCTGGTCATTTATCCACGTCAGAAGTGCTCATAAGGACTTTCTGAACCTATTTGGTATGTGTAACCAAGAGATAGTGTAATTGCATTGCGCAATTGTATCTGAATTGGGCCACAAATGGCTATGGCCAATCATTAAAGGCCACGCTGGCTGTGTTAATCTTAGGTATTCAAGATTTTTATTGATTAAACCTTGTAAATCCGTCATGTAAAATCTACCTGTACACTGGTTATGCTTGTACATACCTGGCAACTAGGTAATTGCCTATTTCCACGCATTTGGACAATTTCCAATTGGATTATATAATCCACGCGCAGGGTTGGAGGTTTATGAAAACACAGGACAACTATGGGAGTCAAACCCATGTCACAATCATGGTACAGACCTGCTCTACGACTGAGCTAAGCTGTCTGATGCATGGCGTGCAGAGGCTCCAACAGTTTAAACCCCAATTGGGCCTAACTGTCAAACTATACACAACACCTCAATTCTAAGTCCATAATTGGTCCATTCACATACAGTATGCATATATTTCAAGCACATATGTGTGTAATGTGCATCTGTGACACGTGGGTGTGGCCAATTGTTACAAGTAATTGGTTCAAGGTGAAGGAGTAGGAATTTGGGGGTACTTCTAGTGAGGGACCCTACATTATCTTACATGAGAGCATCTCCACTGCGAACCCTAAACCGGGTCCCTTTCCCGCGTTTAAAGACCCAGGTCAAAAATTGTGGACCCACCGCAGGCCCTATCTGGGTCCCTAGCTTACAGCCAACCTCAAATTTCATGGTCGCGTCCCCACATCTAGGGATGGCTAAGAGCCCCTAGGGACTCATCTGTCCGCGCAAGAATCAACTCTCGCAAGGTGAAACCCTTGTGAAACCAATGCCTCCTACCGCTCTCACCCGCACTATTACACCACATCTAGGGACGACCGGTGTGTGCGGCACCACTTGCGGGCTGTAGATCGGCTATTGCAGTCCTCAAAAAAATGATTTACAGCCTGGATTCTACAGCCCGCGGTGGAGATGCTCTGAGGATTCAGAATATGACATAATATTCTCTAAGTTATCCTCAAGGTTTAGAAGTTACTCATACTTTTTGTGAAAAGTAGTTATTTAGTTTAGTTCTAACTTATTTTTAGGGGTCCAGAACTTTGTTAATGTTTTTGGCTAAGGGCCTGTACCAAAGTGCATGAAAAACTATTTTTTCAAAATTTATTTCTCTCAATATTTCTTAGAACTAAAACTCAGCATCATCAAAAGGTATTCTTGAGCTCAAACGTGAAGGATTTCAACAATTTAACCCTCCTGTTGTTTTGGATTTTTGTGTAGAGGACAAAAACAGTAGAATTTTTTTCAAAATTTATACCCTTGGTACAGGCCCTAAAAACAAGGTTTCTAGTTATTTTCTCACTTTTATGTGTTACTATGGTTACCTTATGATGGTTCCTTATTATTAAAGTTATTTCATGTCTCTTTGTTATCAATTATTAGCATATGTACTGTTTTCAGGGTTTGTACATATGGTAATAATGTTGTTTTTATGTTTCATGTATTTTCATTAATTTCTAAACTACTAGTGTTGCTTTGTCAGGTTGTCTCTGACTCAGTAGCAAGCTGAAAGGGACAAGTGGAAACCCACTTCACACCAACCAAATCACGGTAGAGTTGTTGAAGATTGAATGTTACAGAATCTTCCTTTATGAAGCTTAGTAAGTGAAGACAAACTTTCAGATAAAAAAAAACATTCCCAAGTCTTACACAGTTCATTTCTTAGTGTGTGTAGGAATCCTGAAGCTAACCAAACAACCAAAATCCAAAGACTCCAACCAAATTTTTTGTTGTGCCTCAGTGTATACTCACTTTCAAAACCAAGCCACCAATGTCCAAAGCTTGATCAGCCTCCTCACAATCTGGCCATGAGTCCAAGAATGGATCTGGCAACAGCACCGTTATTTTTTTATTTACACTTGGTCAGAGGAGCATCCTTATAAATGCTTTTTTTGTTTATTATCAATCATGAGTTTACTTGAAAATCATTCCTTCTTCCGTTTGATCAATAATATTGTATGCAGAAGCAATGTGAATCTTTTCAGATCTTTTCCTTCTTGCATTCTCTTTGAATCAATTCATTTAATTGTCCTTCATATCTTGATTATGTAATTGATAAAACTGGGATTCTCTCAAGAAACCCAACAAAACAAAAATGAAAAAGAGCACAACACGGCACCATTTTTGAAACTATTTTACGTTGTTCATTGAGATGATAGATGATTAATGTTTATGCAATAAGTTTTCTATTGAGAGGATCATAATGATAGCAGGAATGATTTCTTCTGAGAATCTTCTTCTTCCAGAATTATAAACACCCTTCAGAATACCGATCCCAAGTGCAAAGAGTCCTGAGATGACAAAGAAGGGAAAACATGAACAAAAAGTTATGGTGCATCTAAGACAAGAAGAAGAAGTTATAAGATATTTTGGTGAGATCAGGGACATACACGATAGGTGCGCGAAAAGTCGCATTCGAGGCTCCGCCGGTGGGTGGTATTTTGCCACGCGGTTTTGGCCTCTGCAGAGATCCGGGCCGGTCCACAGGCGTGCTTTGAAAAAAAAAAAAAAAAAAAGAGGGTGTGGGATGGACACGCAAAGAGTAAAAAGCTTGTTATCAGAATAGGTTCAGTGTAGCCTTAGGGCATGTTGATCTGGAGGTCACATACGACATGTTTGGTGCAAGATGGCCGGAATATGGTGGAGCGACACGATCACTAACAGTATCCTGGGATGCAATCGGCCGGGAATTCATCTCCATCATGAAGACGAGTAGAGCCGCTTATCATTTGAAATTAGCAGGTCCATCAGATTCAAGAACCGTTCATGTTTTGTTCGTCAGCGATTGCAGTCTAAGAGCCAGGTCATTTTTTCTTCTTCCTCCTTTTGAAAACTTCATGAGCACTGAAATTATTGACTTTACCTAGTGAAAAGACAATCAAGTTAGAACCAACGGAGAGATGCATGATAAGATTAACCGAAGCAAATTTTCTTCTCCTAATTAATTAATAATAATATGCTACAATGTTCGTATGTCGGACAATCCGGAGTACTCAAGGATTGTTGAGTTGCGGGATATTTCTGGAGAGAGAGAACCTGACCAATTTCGGGCCGACTGACGACCCTTCATATAGGCAGCGAAGGAGATTCACTGGATGCTGGCGATGACGTGCCCACCATCCGACTGGACGGATAACCGCAACCTTATATGCCCTAAAGCTGCCTTATGTACTGGCAAAGAGTCATTGCCGCTGGGTACCCGATGGCGATGAACATAGCTTGGCCTTGAAGTGAGCCTGGTCGTGGGTCAACAAGTCGTTGATCAGCAATATCAAGGGCGGCTCATAACCGGCGGATTTTGGCACCCGAATTCGAGTGATTCTAACTGATGCTTAATCAAAACTGATGGGTAAGTGTGATGTCTGAACTGCATTCCTGTCACTCTACGGATACAGCGGGTGGCAGATGCGCAATTCTGGATGGAAATGCGGCTGCAGCCATGCTGATCGATCTGCAAGTCTCCGGCCAGATTATTATGTTTTCTGTTCTCTCCCGGGCAAAGATAAACCTTGAACCTCTTGCATGACCGAGCACAGCACGATAATGGTAACATACAGTCAACTCTCTCTTAACCGATGACCCTTGATGGATCCATTTTGCCATGGGTTACAGGAGAGTATGGGTTAACCATTCCATTTCTCCAGCCATTTGCTAATATTGGTGGACCAATTTTCTATGGGTTATGAGGGACTATGGGTTAATAGGCATATGGGTTAAGAGAGAATCGACTTACCTCTCCGAAAGTCGAGGTTTGAGAGCATCCCATCATTTCACAGTCAACTAGAGTCAACTCCGCCCACATAATCGCGCTCCAGCCTCCAAGAACCCACAGCATTTTCTTTCTTTCTAAAGAGGACGTTAAGATTAGTAAGCTCTGGCGGAGAGGGGCGATGCGACACTGGGAAGAGTGGCGAGGCACGACATGGATAATGGTTTATGGAGCTACGTATATATCACCGTACATATTTGGGTCGTTCCGCGACCTTTTCAGGGGGGCGCGCGGCGAGGGAGCGCGTTGCGCGCCGGTCTCTGATTAAAGACGACAGGATTTATTATGTTGAGTCATTCCGATGATGGCTGCAAAGAAAGGCCTGCTTAAGTACAACATGCGAGGGGCAGGATGGGAACCCAGAACACCAGATTACATATTCCCCAGGCCATTCACCAAGCATGCAGTCATCATACTTGATACGCTGTAAAAGGGGGATTGGTGTTAGCTATAAAGAAATCCATTACTCTGGAGTGGATTTTCTGAAGCTGGTGTGACTGCGTGTCAGTTTACTTTCCTATGTAGACAATTTAAAAGTCCAGCCCATTCTATCATATCACACCCAAAAAAAAAAACAGAATATGCTGAACTGTTCTTCTATGTGAACTGTTTTGGTTGGGCGCTCAGCATCAGGTAGCCACATCTTTCTTTCCTTCATCTCATATAAAGGGGGGGAGGAGGATATGATACCAATCAATACAAGGTTTGTATCAGAAATACGGTTTTTTTTTTTTTTCCTGTTTTATCCCTTTGTCTCGAGTTTTTGGCAAGAATGTGGTTGACATAGGTGCTTTCTCTTGTTACATACATGGAACAACACTAAACGATCTTGAGGGAAAGGAAAAGACAAGTTTACACGTTTGCATTTTTTTTTTTTTTTTTTTTTTTTGGAAACTATGCAAGAAAGATCAGGCGGCCGCATTCACTGATTGCTTGATAATCTGAGCGTCCTTCCTGAGGGCATAGCCGGTCCAGCTCTCGTCGTAGAGTTTGACAAGTTGGGGAGCAGAAGGATTGGCGAGACGGAGGGCGAGCCAGATGATACAGGCGGTCATGCCGCTGCCGCAGCTGACGATGACCCCAGACTGGCCCTGCTTGATTTTCTCCCATTTCGCATGGTCGTGATTGAGCACATCAAGGAAGACTTGCTCCAGCCGATCGGAGCTCAGATATTTCCGGTAGGGTTCTGACTCGCTCGGCTGTGTCAATAGACACGTGAATGGAAGTGAAACCGAGTTCGGCATGTGTCCTGATGATAATCCAGGCCTTGGTTCAGGATCGGTTCCCAGAAACCTATACAAAAAAAAAAAAAAAGGAGTGCATCATGCGGTCAGCATACCACTAAAGCCAATTTGCTGGAGAGATACTGTGAAGGGGAGGCCATGGCAGAGAGGGTGCACTTGCCTGCCTCGAGGGCGTGCATCGAAGACCGTCATCCGCTGCTCGTCGGGCGTGTCCTTGAAGTTGCGAACAAGGTGGGCATACGAGACCACCTTCTCCCGCGCAACAGACTCGTCGAATCCTGCAAGGTCATACTCGGACTCCTTGGGCTCGATCGGCGGCCCCGTTTCGACGGGACAGTTTTCCTTGATCCAGCGGGGTAACCCGCCATCAAGAACTGACACCTTGGGATGGCCGTAAGCCTTGTAAATAAAATTGAGAAGAACACATGAATCTTCCAATTCCATTTTTTTGTGGGCAGATTTGATCGAGAAAAAAAAAAAAAAAGGTACAATATGGTGCTTACGTTCAAGAGCCAGGCTGCACGAGGAGCGGAGAAGATGCCGACCGAGTCGTACACGAGAAGATGATCGTCCCGAGCGAGCCCGAGGCGCTGCATGTGGGATTTGAAGGTGGGTTGATCGGGCTGCATATGGCCGAGCTTAGTGTTGGAGTCGGGCGAGACTGTGTAGGACGGATCGGCAATCAGCTCGTGGTCGAACGGGCGGGCATGGGGCAGCCGTGGTCCGCGCGTGAACTCGTCGGCCGCCGATCGCCCCGAGTTCGGCAGGTGAAACGAGCTGTCCAGCATCGTGTAGTTTCCCAGCCCGTGCGCTTGCACCTCTTGTGGCGATACCAGCGTGACTTGAGGCTTGCCCAGCATCATCTTGCTCGTGCTAAATAGCTTGGCACCTGCACTAGCGAGCGTTAGTCTCTGGGAAGGTCCGTTCCTGAGTGCGAAGTGAGGCCAAAGTGAGGCCGAGATGAGATGGATGGTCATGAGAAAGGTTGGATCAATTTAAAGTGTGGCAAGGGAAAAGAGATTGCGACTAAGTGGCCGCTGACATCAGCCAGCACTCCCCGCGTGGTGCTGCGGCGAGTCTGACTCTGTGAGCATGTTATATAAGCCCCTTCTGGGCTTAACATATGTACATAAATCCATTCCTCTTATGTACCTCTTGGCCAATTGAAATTTGGTAGTGACGCTCATTGACGAATGCGCCATTCTGATTCCAGCAGACTTTTCCACTCCTCGCTCCGACTCACTGGCGACAAAAATTTCGATTTCTCCTGCCCGCCCATTCTCATCATACAATGCCTCGTCTGAGTGTCTCAGAGCGGAAGGCTCTGATCCGGGACCTGAAGCTTCTTGCGGTGACGGATCTGACGATGTCACTGAGCCACCGGGACCGGTTCCCGGACGGGACGCGGATCCCGAACGGGACACGGGAGCGGGCTTCGTGGATGTCGGTGCTAGTACTGATGGTGTACAACAATGCCGGCGCGTCGTCGGAACTACTGCTCATGCAAGTCCTGCTCTGTATCCTCCAACGGCTATCATACACGAGATTACATCTCAATTCTCGCCGCCGTCGCGAGTGGAATATCCGCATCTCTCACTTGCAGGTCCTCGGTATCTTCCAACTCATCAAACAACTTCGCCGCAGACGCGGCTCTCACATCCCTAAGCCTCCCCGCGAGTCACTCGGCCGAACTTACATCACCTTGTTGGATAGACCGCAGGTGTTCCTTGAATGGGTAAGCAGCAGTCTTGCTTCTCCTCTATGAAAAAAAAGGGAGGGGGGCCCCCAATTCATACTTGCATGCCTGGCTCTGTCACTTCGCTATCCCAACCAAAAGGCACGCATGCCGCATCAGAGCTTCCGACGGCTTGTAGGAGAGATCAGAACCCACCCGGATTTTTCAAGCAAGCCGAATCATATCCAGACGCCATGTGAGATGCAGTTGGTCGTGGCTTTGGCTTACATGGGGATGAGTGGACACTTTAGCATCTCCGCGCACAAGTTATCGCAGATATTCAACATAGATGGTGAGTGCTTTTGGCTGGGGCATAATTCTCTCCACCCAACTTTTTTTTTTTTTTTTTTTGGGTGGGAACTAACTTTTTGTAATTCAAAAGAGGAGAGGATAGAGGAGTACACGGAGATATGCATCGGTGCGATAGTCAGCTTGGAAGAGAAATACGTGAAATGGCCGACGGCGTCGGAGCGGGTGGAATATGTCAGCCAATCATCAGCCGGCCAACTCTTCGACAAGGCAGTGGGACTAGTGGACGGAGCGGTCTTTCCACTGGCGTTTAGACCATCCAAGGATCCGGAGCAGTATCTCACGGGGACCAAGTTTGTGTATGGGGTCAACTCGATCATCGTCTGCAACCGCGATCGCCGCGTCATGTATGCTGTGCACGGACGGCGTGGAGGTGAACACGACCAACGTGTATACGAGAGCTCAGAGGTATGAATTTATGCTCCGCGGTGTCTTTCCAGTAATACATGCGACTCTGACTGGCCATGCTCATCCTTCCTTTTTTTTTGCAGATATACAAGCACCCAGAGAAATGGTTCTCGCCGGGCGAATACGTGCTGGCGGACTCGGATCTGGCCGCCTCAGCGACGGTGATCCCGGCGTTCAAGCCGGGCTCGACGGAGAGTACACGTTTACCGGATGAGCAGGAGGAGTTCAACGCCGAGCTGAGCCGGCAGCGAGGCGAGGTAGACGAGGAGTGTGTTGGGATGATGATGAAGCGCTGGCAGTCGCTGCATGCTATCCCACTCAAGCTCACCGATGCGTACGCCGCCCACCGCCTGGACCGCTGGATCCGCGCCTGCGTCATCCTCCACAACTTTCTCCTCGACCATCCGGGTTCCGCCGATCTCGCTCTCCTCGATGCTCCCCACCCCGCTGTCTCGCTTCCCCCCTGGGCCCGCCCCGTCTTCAACCCGAACCAAGCACCCACAGCCTCCGCCCATGACCCCTCCAAACAATTCCAACTCTTGCAAGCCTTCCGTACTCCTCCCCTTTCCTCCTGATGATCCATCCCGTCTTTTTCTCTTGGAATCTCCCACCCCCCACCTGCCTCTTCTGTGTCTGCTTGATATCAAATGGCTCTTCCTGCTAGATTTATCTTGTAAGTTTGATCCGGTGTTGTTTTAACGATATATGTTATTTGATATCCTCTGAAGTGCCAGCTGGTTTCCATGAAGAGGACATCCATATTTACGTGACCACCTATATGCAACAAGTGCAACCACCAAACAAAATGTCTGTTGTGTAAAAGATGTGAAGGGGGTCATATTTCCAGCCTCTTTCTGCTTGACAATTGGGTTTCCTCAGGTTGGATGCAGCAGTTGAGGTTACGTGTGTGGGTGTGTGGGTGTGTGCATCCAAATAAATTGAATATCTGGGTACATATTGTTCGGAGCTGGTCTCCTTTATTTACAAGTGAGCGCTGGATTAAGGCAGATCAAGCCAATGGACATGAAGACGAGCCGCCGGCGGGTGGGATGCTGTTCACCGACATACTCACCGCGTCTTCGGGCATGTCATCATACTCGGAATCGGAAGCAACCAACTGGCCTAATTATACATGCTTTATTATTTATTTAACTCCGATGGCCCCTTATTATATAAATATGTAAATATGTATGTATAAATATTTACGTGTCTCGCTAGGACCCAGGAAACCCCCGAAGTAGGTGGGTAACCTAAATGTATGAATTTTTGGAAAAAAATGGCAAAATGATAAGCACGAAATTTGTATGAATGGGGTTACAAAACCAAAAGGGTACACACCAAATGTGGCAAAAATGTATGAATTTCCAATGAAATTCAGTTAAATCCGCTAAAAACCCTATCAACCCGGCTGTTATACGGGGGGTTTCGGGTTCCCGGTGGCATTTTGCCTTAAGCACACGCACGAAAATGTATGAATTGGCCAAAAAAAGCCATTCCCCGAAGCCCCCCGATGTATGAATCTCGCCAAAATCTGGGATTTTACGTTACCCACCTCTGTAGGGGGTTTCCTGGGTCCTGTCTCGCTCTGCCGTTCCACATGATCATGGGTGACCGAAAGCTGCATTATTCTTAGAGGACGACGTGCGGCTGGCACTTTTTACCTCCGCTACACAGCGGGACGATTTCCGAGCTCAGGCGCCGCACCTGTGACGGTTCAGTCATCGAGACCGCATGGGGACGTGATGTGACCACGTGACGACCCTGCCGTCCCAAGCACGCCGGTAGAACCGTCACCATGATCGTGGGGGCCACGCTGCACGGACGGTGTGGTCGGTTCGCCGCCACACGTCGTCCCCCGCCGTTGCTCGGACTGCGTCGTCCGATAACGTCACATTAAAAGGCGTCACTGGGGCGCCCGCGGGCCGGCAGGTCATATGACCTCAGTGACGTACAAGTCACCACAACCGTCACCTTTGCCGCCGTCACCGGGACGCTTTGCTCACCAACAAACAGGTGCGTTAAAAATCATGCTGTAGCATGAATTTTGAGATTCTGATCCCGCTACACAAAAATAAAGCAACTTTTTTTTTTTAGAAAAATAAAACACTTAATCAAAAAATTTAGTGAATCGCAGGAGTCTAGTCACCACAGCAGGTTGGCTTGCAAATGTCATGTAGTGCAGCAGTAGATGATCATGGCCTGGCTAACGAGTAGCACTGGGCCATACCCTCATGTCGTGGGTTCAAGCCTGGTGGTTGTTCTTTTGTCGGCCGTACCCCCTGATGCGAGCCACTCCGGGCGGATCGGATGGTGATCCGCTCGCAATCTTGTTTTTTTTTAAAAAAAAAAAACGTCCCCATGACGCAGTGTGCCGGTGCAGGGAAGGCTGGCGTATCGTCTCACTGACGATTCGGTGACGCGGCGAGGGGACCGTTGACCATATGACCCTTGGGGCAACGGTTTTGCTTTGCGGGGTCGCATGAGCGCGCCCAAACCGCAATTATGACGTCGGACCCGTCCCGCTGTGTACGTTATTCATGTAGAGCGTCCCGCTACAGTGGTTGCTGGCATGAGTGTGTTGTGTGGGGGTGGACTACCGCCGATGAGCCACTCCAAAATGACATCGACCTCGGCCACCAAGCAGCAAGCGTGTCTCACTCATCAGGGAGCCAACCAAAAACTTCCTTAACCAACATGATAATATTATGTATTGGGGCGGTTCCTTACATACAACACATCCCATATATAAAATATCCATTACTTTAGCAACGGTTACCGTGCTGCATAACACCCTTCTCACCTTCACCCGTGTTCGCCGCCCTCGCTTAAACGAGACAACAACCCGACGCACTATTTACATACTCCAGAACACGCTGCGCTGGTCGTCCAGCGCCTTTCAAGCAGGGATGGTGCCCCAATCATGTCGGGACAGCTTCACTATGTACCCTCATGGCTGGCACCCTGCCATCAACTCTCATCTCAGCGCATCATCATCATTGTCCACATACACTTACTACCATAACACCAGCCTCACACTACTACATATACATATGCTGAGCCCTTCACAGATTTACACTCTTTTTTCTTTTCTTTTCTTTTTTGACACTATAACCTGCTTGTTATTTCCTTTCAGCGGTCATACCCAACCAGCGATATTCCTGTCCAGTAAACCACTTGAGAGGTAGACAATCGTCACTTGATAAATACGCACTGCAATTCTCAATAGGCCTTCTGCACCACTTTCGTTGTATATATACTACACACTCTCCCTCCCGCTTCCCATACACACACTAGCACACACTCCTTCATAATATAGCTATTAGCGGCCACCGGATTCCTGTCCTCTTCTCTGCGGAGGCAACCAGACAACTTGCTGTTCCTCCTCGGCAGCGGGGCCAAACCTCTGTTACGAATATATCTTCCCCATACAATTTTATATAATTACTTGGTACTTACCCCGGGAGTCAAGCAGATACAACGCAGCACGGAAAAAGAAGCCTTCGATCAAACGAGCCCACACCCGGCGTCATTTCTCGACCTCTCTTCTTCGTCAACATATCAACCAACCACCTTCCAATTCTCTCTCTATTGTCGTCTGCGGATTTATAAAATACATATACCTTTCCCCAACTGATCGACCGGGACAATATCTTTCTAGACAGTTTCCTTTCTCTTCTTCACTTCATCAAGCATTTCAGTAACTAAGTCACTAATTCCACACGCGACAACGGGCAAGGGAACAGGGAGGAGGAGCACTCTGCGGTTCTCTCATCACTACATCCACTGGCTCCACAAGCAAACAAACCCTTTCTACCTCTCTCTCTCTCTCTCTCTTTTTGTGTATTTGTGAATATATGTGTCACACGCGTGGAGCTTTTGCTGAGTTGAACCTACTCTGACTCCCTCCTGCGCGGCACACTCGACATCTGAAACCAGCAGACCATTCATTGGACAGATTTCGCCCGGTGGAGTTCCATGAGCACATCTGTCTCGACGGGCACACCACACACACATCCACACACGCATCCAGGAACATCTTGCCTCCCCCCCCCCCCCCCTATTTTTTTTTTTCTCCAGTCCTTCCAAGCACTACGCCTCCTAGTGAATCCTCTAATCGTCGTTGACACTAGCGGCGCGGGTGTAAATGTCCACGTCGCAGGCTGAGGATGCGCACCACACCGTCAGCGTCAGCTCCTTCGGCGTGTTTGGAATCCTAGCAGGGATCCTGGCCGGCGGGATCCTGCTTGCATATGTGTTGACCTCTTTCAAAGGCTGGCTGGCAGCGACGCATGGCGGCGATGACGCAGGCCGGTTACAGGCGAAGATCAAGGACCGCAAAGCGGCGAAGAGGAAGACAGCAGAGGGAGAGACGAAGGACTTGGAGGCCGGGATCACCACCATCTCAGAGAAGCCTTGGACACACCATAAGAGACTATCACTCGCCTCCATCCGCACGCCTACCACCACCCTCCACCGGCGCTCGCAGGAGTACTACGACCAGCAGCGGCGGCAGAAAGGCTCGGATTTGAAAGCCTCCATTTCTCGCCCCAAGCGGCTCCTCCCCAGTGCCGTGACCTATGTCATTGTCCGGAGCCCGTTGCATTCCGCCGGAAGTCACCACCATCTGGCGATCACCAGTCCCCGCGCCAGCCGCGCACACTCCCTCCACTCGCCCCGGCTCCACCTCGTCCCCAGGAACATTGGTCGCCCACAGCCGCCGCGCTTGGCTGACGGAACCCCCGCCGCAGAACCGCCGTCTGACGTCCCTCCCGTCAACGCGCCCTTCGCTAATCAACCCCACACGGGCCGCCGGGTAGTGTGGTTCGACGAGCTTGCCAGGTCAGTCCCGTGTCTTTTTTTTTTTTTTTTTTTTTTCATCCGTCTATATGGTTATTGGGCTGCCAGACTAATAATGGTTACATTCTCGCGCACTTGTTCATCACGCCTCCCCACCCCCACCCTTATACACAGCCCGCTGCCGTCCCGAACCTCACGCACCAACAGTCTGCCATCCAGCTGGCACGAGGTGCTGCCGTCGTCTGCCGCCGACGCGACGGACGAGGGGCCGGGCCTGGCCCGCGTCAGGCTCGGCTCGGCGTGCCAGCTGTGGCTCGACTTCCAGAGCCAGCTCGGATAATCTCCCTCGCGCGGGGAACAGAGACCACTTAAACCCTCCGCCCATCTCCCCTCGTGTCGCACCTCCGCCGTGCAGAGAGAGAGGAACGCGCCCTCCCGCACTCGCGGGAAACGCCGAACGGAACTTCTGGTGTTGGCTGCTGTCCCAGAGTCCAGACATGCCGTTACGCTGTTTATTCGCTGGGACCAGCAGCCCGCTCATGCACACTGCACTCTCTCATATCCTTGTGCGGAGACATTGCGCCACGCAACACGCGGGCGGGTATCCCTCGGCCACTGTCGGCGCTGGGTGAATCCCCTGTTTTCCTCGAAACTGACACACTCAGCACAGGATTCCGGGCCTTTCTGCCATGCGCATACAGCTCCCGGATATCCCTGTCTCTATCCGCAAACCGACGGGGCCACGGCCCAAACACGCGGGCCATCACAATGAGCCAACCAGGGACACAGTTCTTTAGTGAGTGACGTTCTCTACCTACTTGCCGTTTGTTCTTCTTCTTCTTTTCTCGTGGTTCTTTATTGAACACGCTCATCAATGAATCTTTCAGTCGGGTCTTGGCGCACAGATCGTCCACATGCGCAAAGTCGGCGATGCAGAAGACACACACGTGTAGTCCTTGTCCGTCCCCCTCATTCAGTGCCTCAGTCCGTGAGGCTACATACCGTGATGAGCTCGCTATAATAACCCGAACTATTCAAGGCACACGCGCGCGAAATACCTCCTTTTTTTTAGAAGTATGTATAGTGTATGATATATTGAAGTGTCTTTACACGATACCACCACAGTCTCGAGACGACCAAGATCCGACAACAAAAACTTAATGACACCCTCCCCCGCCCCCCGCTCGCGAATTCTTTACGGCGCACCACTTCATGACCAAATCTTGTCATTCATTCATGATGTCTTTGTCCTTGTTTTTCTTTTACTGTCATAAAAAAAGCTTTCCTTGTCCCACTGGTTTTTCTCAGAAGGTATGCTACACTCGTAGAAACCACAACGAACCGCCAAGAATCATGTTTTCTCTCCATACATACAAAGAAAAGGGAACACGGGGGATGGATGGATATACATGTACCATAGATACGTATATACAAGTGACAATATATACAAGTCTATGTAGGGTGTGGGTTGTTCGCAGGTGAGGAGACGGCGTGATCAGTACCATAAGAAATGAGCAAGCGCGTGACGATGCGTGTGTGCGGGAAAGAAGAAGGAAGAAAAAGTCTACACGACTAACTATGTATGTAAGAAAGAGTATAAAGAAACCCGGATTTCAGAGGTGAGGGGCAGAAGAATCGTGGGCAATCAGGTTGAGCGTCACGTCGCGCAGGACGCCAAAGTGCGCGGTCGCCGCAGACAGGCGTTGGGTATGGTGAGAGAGTTGTTGTTTGTGCGGGCGAGGTTTGGAGGGGGAGAGGTGGTCGGCAGAGCGTTTAGACAGCGATGAGGAGGGGGCAAGGTGTTGGTGGTGGATATGATGTTTGTTTGGATTGATGGATGGACTTGTGGGCGCATCAAGCGCTCTGTGGAGATGGACACAGTCGGGCTGGAGGTCGTAGATCCAGCCGCGGGTGCTGATGAAGTCAAAGAACTGGCCCAGGACGTGCGAGTGTCGGAGGGTCTGCTTAGAGCCGAGCAAGACGAGCTTGCGCTTGGCACGGGTGAGACAGACGTTGATGCGGCGCCAGTCGCGCAGCAGCTCGCCCACCTCCTCCTCCGCATTGTTGCGCACCATGCTCATGATAATGCACGCCTTGTCCCGACCCTGCGACTTGTCCGCCGTCAGGATCTCCAGCTCAGGATGCGCCTGCGACAGCGAGCTCAGTAGCTTGATCTGTTGCCGGTATGGCGCTATGATCCCAATTTCCGACGCGGGAACGCCTCGTTGAACCAGCGCATTCACCAGCTACATCCGAGAACCAAAAAAAAAAAATAATCCTTCTCTCAGCCAAGAAGGTACGAGAGGAGAGAAGTGTTTTATGTGTAGTGTTCTTACCTGCAGAGCCAAATGCGCCTCTGCTTCATTTTGTAATTGGTTTCCCATCTTGGACTCCTTGCCGTGTAGGAGATCAGTGTTGGCAAAGACCACGCTCCTGGTGGGCTGCATGATATCGGCGATCCAACAGCTCTCCAGACACCCCGCAGGAGGGTCCTGGGCGTGGAAAGCGTCGGTCACGATGCCCAGGGGGATCTCGAGGCCCAGGTTGGATATACTCGGGTCCGCAGAGCGCAGTCTCCCCTCGTATATCAGTGCGTTACTGAGGCTCATGATGTCGTCGTTCATCCGGTACTGCATGGCCAGCGAGGCCACCGCGGCCGGGTGCGCTTCGGTAAGAAGCTTGAACAGCGACGTCTCCAGCCCACCCGCCTTCGCCTTGGGGTTTTTGACCAGCGGTGGCAGTTGGTAGTGGTCGCCGACCAGCACGAAGATGTTTGCGTACCGAAGTGGGCCAAGGCAGGTGGGCAGGGTGACCTGGGAGGCCTCATCCACAATGCAGTAATCAAACGAGCGTCTGTTGAACAGGGGATGATTGATCGAGAGACTCGTGGTGGCCACTAATCGCGGGGACATCAACTTCTTCTCTAACGCTTCCATCGACTGCGGTGCGTCGGATTCCTGAAGCGTGAACCGACGTAACGCACTGGCCACTTTATCCACATTTCCAAGCCTGAGCATATCGATCTTCGAGTCAACTAATTTCGAGAGGATATTGTCCACGGCTGAGTGTGTGTAAGATGTGAGCAAGACCGTCTTGCCCATGCTGATCAAGGTTTTAATCAGCTCCGCAATCGTCGTCGTTTTCCCCGTCCCTGGCATGCCCAGAACCAATGCATAATCTTCCGCAGCTAGCACCTTGGTGAGCACGTTGACCTGCTCCTCATTCAAATGTCCAGCCCTGTTATTCTCCGTTAACATCTTTTCGAGATGTGATGGATTAAAGCTGGGTTTTCGGAGATCTACCACCAATTCGCGCAGCTTGGTATTCCCATTCTCCAGAAAAAGTTGCGCCAAATTGTCCCGGATCTTGCCCATACCAGCCAGCAATTCGTCCTTGTCGATCCTGTACCGGACAGACGATCCATGTGGTTGTGTGGCAGCATATTGGGTGAGGTAGGTCATGAGATGAGTGCCAACAGGCAGCGCCTCGATTTCTTCCAACCGATGGTCCAAGCCCACGGTGATGCTGGTCGGGGCCAGGTCCAGAACAAAGCCACGGGCTATTCCGAGCCTCTTACCTTCGATCGAGATGACGACGGGATCATGTTTGCTTATATGTCCGAACAAGAGAGAAGAAGCCTTATTTTCGTGGACGGCTGCAGAGTTCGATTTCGTGGGGAGGCGCACAAGACGGTAGGTGTGTCGGTGGATCTTGGAGGTTGCCGTGGGGTCATACGATCCATCGTCGGGGTGGAACGAGTGATCGATTGTCATGTTGGCCAGAGCGTTCCCTGTCCGCTCTCTCTCCTCCGCAGACATGGTCCATATCTGTTTCTTCAATTTCCCGAGCTCCTTCTCTTCATGAGAAACCAGCGCCTCCCAGCGTCGAAAAAATTCCGTGTGGACCGGGGTGAGATGGTACGTTTTGCGCTCGTACAGCTCTCTGAGCGCATCGATTCCTCTCTGCGCAGGGAGCGAGTCGACTTGTTCAACCGCCTAATCAGGTATACATGAGAATTAGTGGAGTAACCGACCCTAAAGGGCTCAAGAGGAGATAGTCAAAAAAAAAAAAAGGTCTACTTTACGATAAAGCATACAGCCCTCGACTTCAAAACATTTGCAGCATCCACGCTCGCTGTCAATGGGTTCAGGGAGAATAGGGTGTTCGGGGGCGTGCACATGCTCAGCAGTCAAATCTTCGAGATCGGGGATATCCGTAGGTTTGAGTAACGATGCTTCGGGAGAGTACGAGGGTTCAGAATGCATGTAGCGAGCTAGTCTGTTCCTGGCCATCATCAAATGCCTCAGCTCGTCTTTGACGGCTCGAACCCTGATCAGATCATCGCGTGACGTGTAAAACAATAGGCCAGCCGTGATGTCGACCTCTTGAAAGTGACCATGAATTTGGTGAGTAAAACCCACGGCGATTGTCCTTGTTTTTATGAAAGAAATATAACTTACTGTAGCGGTCACTGAGCAGCAGTGTGTAGAGCATGGTTTGAGCAATATGTTCGATCCCGCTAGGCTGACGACCAGTCTTAATTTCTAGGGGGTAGATCTGAGGGTCCGATGAGTTGTGTGGTTTAAAAAACCGGTTCTTGGAGTCCGCCGGGGTTTCGAGGACATGGGCTTCCACGGTCACATCGATTTTCCCTTTCAGTCCGTACTTGGGCGACCATATTTCTTCCTCCGTGTCGAGCACGCCTGTGATTCCGATCCTCGGCTCATCTTGTCCAGCGCGGGTGTTAGTTCGCGGATCTATCAACACGGCGTCTTGCTTTGTAGAAGTGACAGACAAAAATTACACGTAAGGATGCATGCTTGTTTAGAGGCTGGCTGAAGAGAAACCACACTGACATTTAAAACCACCTTCCCGTCGTCTTTTCGATCGATCAGGTATTTGCTGGACCAGGAAGGGAGATGCTGTAGATGTTCTGACACCATCTTGACGCCCTCATCAGCAGACTTGCCGAGCATGAATAAATCGCTGATGTGTCTGATGCAGGCCTTGCGAGCTTCTTGCATGATGTGATTGATGTCCCAGGTGTCAGGAATGCTCTGGACTGAGTCAGCGGCGGTTAGATTTGGATCTTCCTGCTGAGTTCGTAATAGTGAATTCTGTATGACTTCATGCACAATGTTCCCTCTGACGATTGGTTCCCCAATTTCAGTGGAGCTGATCTTGAGGCGGGTACTGAGAACGCTTCTCCTGGAACAGAAGGGCGCATTCGAGATGACGGTAGCGCTGATGAGGAGAGACGGAAAAAGGATGAGTACATGACCAGGTTCGGCCCTAGAGAATACCAAAGGGTCGAGCTGCAAGTTGATGGGTGGGGAGCCGGGGAAGGAAACAATATTGAGAGGGTTACCCTGGTCCAGTGTCAAGTCGGTCCATTCATCGCATAGCAGTAACGTCTTGTTCTTCGTTGCATCACCAGATTTGAGAGTCACTTCCACTCGTCTCTCCATCCTTTTTTTCAGCGGATTCCATTGCGCGTCCTCTGGCATTTTTTCAACCCGACATTGAGCGAAGCTTTGGGATAGTGGAGCCGGCTGTGGTACATCTGGGGTTGATTTTTGAGACAGGTCTTCCTCGCTCAGTTCAAAGTCGCCCCAATCTTTGATTCCCTCCAGCCAGCCGGTATGTTCATTCTTCGGAGGCGAAACATGCTTCACGGTGGTCTCTTCTGATTTTGACGGAGTTGCTGCTGGGGTCAGGCTGACTGGAGGTTCGTTGGAGGCCTTGGCGGTGCTGCCGCTGGAGAAGTCTATGCGGCGCGAATCCGAAACGAGAAGGGGAGGGAGAGTTGTCTGGGTACCCTTTTTCGACGCGACGTGGGAGGAGATGGATTGCGGAGTCTTTCTAGGGGGTGGTCCAGCGGGATGCAGTCCAGCAAGCAAGTCGTCCATGAACGACGCAGCGGAGGTGGGCGTGGTCTTCCCGGGCGGCATTCTGAGATAGTAAACGAAATCTTCCCGTGGCTTCGTATTCAGACGCGTCCCACACGCACGCGACAAATTATTCGAATGGCGCAGCGAGTCTATAGTGCACACTGCGCAGCGCAGGGGGGCCTGTAACACCTGCTGGGTCACAGGCACGCGCTGATCGCACGGACAAAATACGGCCAAATTAGACAAACCAAGGTTTATTAATGGGGATCAGAAGCCAAAAAAAGGGTACTGTGGAAGCCCCCTCCCCCCCCCATTGGTTTTCTTTGTGGTCTGGTTTTAGTCTCCAACATATAGCTCTAGTAGTCAGTAGTCCCAGGGGACTTCGCAACTTAAGCGTAACAGCGGCAAATTTAACCTGACAGGTCTGAAAGAAGGGGCAAAGGCTGCGCGAAAAGTGAATGTGGAAGTGGATGTCTCAACTCCCTAGCGGCATGGGCGAAGCGGTGAGGTGCGTCGTCGGCCTCGCTATACAAGATGATGTTACAATTTGACATCCAGGCTCAGCGTCGAATCGCCCCGGAATATATAGCTGAAGGTTACGAGAGCTTTCCTGCATCCCCCTTTCAAACAGTATCAGGTCTTTTTTGAACCCCTGACTTACATCCAGCTCAAGTTGTTTCCTGTGCATCTTGCCTGTCGCCTATTGATAGTAGTTGGCGACCCAATTGACCTTTCCCTTTTCACCAAGCTACATAATATTTTAGATTGTAATTCACGGAAGCTTCCCTGCGCAACCACTATGGCAGCTTACTGGAGATACCACTGTATGGGACTTTCCATTTTCTGCTTACTATGGCAGAGTCACTGTGGCGTGCCAGTGGAAGATGGTAATTTTGTCCTGCCCATTTGCGTGGTAGAAACAAGAACAATGGAGCTGATCAAACATATTTTTTACAGGAGATATAATCTGCCACTCTGGCATGTCAGACTCCAACATGATTGACGCTAACAACTATATTGAGCTAGGAGTTGAAGATGTGAAGACTAAAGCCAAGCAAATCCCTGAAAAAGTACTCAAAGAATATTTGGCTAATATTCCTTGGTTTTATCAACACCGGTCAACTGTGGTTACAGATTTAGGTATGTCACAAGGCTCTTGAGATAATAAGGTGGCAAACCTGGTTGAAATAACTTGTGTTCTTGTGATTGGTTCTATCATCAACCCTCATCTATGAAATCTATGAATATCATGTGGGATTCACTTTGCAGATTCAAAAAATGCCATGGAACATGATTACATCAACATCAAGAAGGAATTTAGCTGAATAAGAAGGGAATATGATCAGGTTCCTTCCACACGCAAAATACATCAATTATCAAGGATTGTTGATAAAATGGAAGAGTTTCAAGAAATTCTCTTTATGGGAATACAGGATAAACCACATTGGATTAAAGGAAACAGAGGAAGAGGGAGATTTGTGGCAATAACAGATCTTAACCAAAATGATAACTTTGCAGAAAATATGGTAAAATTCCAGTAGATGTGGTACATGAAACTTTTGAAATTCTCTGAAACTGATTTTTCACTACTACCACAGATCTGTTGGGATTTGGTGTAAGGGGCCGGAATGGTCCCTTCACTGAACCGTTGGAAAAGGGGCACTAGAACAAGATCATAGATCTTGGAGAGACTTTCTAGAACCTGCGTATGTGTGTTTTGCTAGCACAGTAGAGGAGGAAGGATTAGTCTCTACTCTACAACATCTAAGAATCACAAAAGAGGGAACAACAAGATGAAGAGAAAAGGGGAGCACTCACCTAGCACAGTAGAGGAGGAAGGATTAGTCTCTACTGAGCTAGGAGGGACGCGGGGGGAGCGGATCTAAATATGTAGAGGAATGATGATTATGTAATGATGAGCGGTTGATAGGTGAAATCTCCAGAATGGGGTTTCACATTTGGCAGGAAAAATAAATCAAAGTTTTTGGGATAGCCAAATTGAAGACCTGTATAGTTTATTGAATGACCTTGTGTCATTGAAAGGAAAGCTTCATGAAGATTTTAATCATGTAATATGGAATGACAGAGTAATCGTGAGACTCCAAAAGGTCATTATTCAAACAGTTGGGCACATGTACTGTCACAAAATTATCCCAGAAGATGTTTTGGGAGAGCTCTTGAATCTTGAAGACACACTCCATCTTGCTGCATTCAGTAGAGTTTTTCACTCTGATTGGGAAGGACAGATCACTTATAAAAGTCACATTTATCCAGAGAATATACCCATTCTGAATCAGTGGCATTCTAAAAATGATAGAAGTTCTTATACAGAAAGTAAGTCAAAATTTGAATTCCTCATATGAATTACTTCTCCCTCAGGATGGCTGATTGTTTTTTGAATAACTTGTTCCCCAAAATTCTGATTTTCTTTTGAAAAAAAAACACTTCATTTTTGTATTTCAAAACACAAAGTTCTTGATGACAGAAACAAGAGATACCTCTCTTATCTATATCTCAATGAGTTCAAAAAACAGTCCGTGTATTTTCCAAACAACTATATAACAATTCCAATTTTTAAATCATTGTTTCAAGATGATAAATTATTCTACACATTAGAATATATCTATCAGGAAATTTATCATCAGGGAATAACCATGAAGATCTGAGAAATGCAGACCAAAACTACTCTGAAATTAGATTTTTGATTCAAAAATTGATTATCCAATTCCAAAAAAAAACAAGTTACAGCCGTTCTCATAAAGATTGTTGTGTTGGCTGGATCCACAGGCCAAAAAAAGGTTGGATTTTCTAAAAAAACTGAGCCAAACTTAACCCTGCAGCTGAATTACACACATTTTGGCAGGGAAAGGTTAATTCTGCAGATAGAATCTGCAAAATTTACTGAGTTTTTTGGCAAATCCAGCCTTTTTTTGAGCTGGTAAATCCGAATAAGCTGGACAACCTTTGTGAGAACAGCTGTACTGAAGCAGAATGTAAGGTCAGGGAAGTGGCATTCTTTATCTTGGACTTTTTACAAGCTAATTATGACTTGGATCTGATGAAGATTGACAAAGGGGATTAATTTGAAGAAAAATTGAGGTTGATGTCAACAAGCTTTCAACTTCAGAATGAATTTCAAAACATTTTATGGCATCTTTCAGATAAAAATAAAAATTAAGATGATATCAATTATACATGAGAAGAATCAAAACAAAATCAATGAATTTGGAGAGGAAGTTTTTGATGATTTACAACAATTACAATCTTCTCATTTCTAAGCATGAAGAAATGTTTCAAAATCCTCCTGAGATGCACCCTTATTGTTGGGCTGCCGAGATTGGCCCATTAGAAGAATACATTCAAACTCTTATCAACCATAAAATAAAATCCTATAAATACTACTTCCTGTCAGATTCTAACCCCAGAAAACAGAAATGCCAAAAGATCTTGTAATGGATATGGAAAGCTTTCTTTGAAAACACACAAGGAATTATTTCTTTCATCCTAGATTAAGATCTGACAATTGAATAACCCCTCCTTCTACATCCTTCCTGCTCACAGAAAAGAGGAGAAATTTGTGTGAAATTCAAAGTAATCAATGTATCACCAATGGGCCACTGACTTGTTTCATGATATATGGAAAATGTGTGTCAGATTTGAAGCCCATTTAAGCTTTCCTTTGGATAAATCTTTTTTATTATTATCTTGTTTTTAGAGAGCACCAGAGAGTTTTATTTGCCAATACCCTAAGTATAAAGTGACTTGCCCTTCTATTGGCCAGTGCAGAGCCATTAATTAAGCTTTTGCTCTCTCCCATGCATTCTAGAAATCCAAAACATATTTATTGTTTGGATTTTCTTCATCTCTTTTATTTCCACTCTTCTCTTTTCCCCCTTATCAGCAAAAAAATCATGCCATAGTTTCTATAATTGTGCTATACTATTTATTGTGTTTCTAATATAAAGCAACAGACTGGACAAATTTTCTGAAATTTAAGTGACATCAGGCCTAAAGGCAGAAAATACCAAGATGGGTAGAAGCTGCAGCATTTAGGCAGCAGATACAGAGAGAGAATAATCAATTACTACTAAGTCATTTCTTGACACGTTTTCGAGAAAAAGTCTCTGATGGATCATCCTCTGGAGAATAAACCTCGGGGGAAAACCTCTTGACAAATTGGTGTGTATACGGCTGAGAGCCCTTGTGAAGCGACAAGATGTTTGGGTGAGAATCCATTAATTCAGTCAAAGCAGCAAAAACACCTTGTAGTCAAGAAAGGGAATGCTTTGAGACCATAGAACGCCAAAGATGCCCCGCGATCAGAGTCTTCTTGCTGGAGCAGATCATTTGTAGGGATGGTTGTAATGAATTCTTCCGTCACGCCAGTTGTTTTCCGTCAAAGTTCTTCTTGTGGTAATGCATATGTTTTTGCTTGTTCTGAATCTCTCAGAGTAAAGTAAAGGACGAGATACGGATTGGTTTTTTTAAGTTCAATTCCGGCATATTGGAGGGTCCACTGTTGAGAATAACTAGGGAGGCTGTTGTTTTGCTGCTTATTCTTCACCTGAATACCACAGAATGGTATATTGGAGGAATTCCGTTGGGTTCTGTAGGGTGCTACAGAGTCAGATCTAGAATTACAAATTCTAAATTTCTTTACCAAAATGGGCAGGAGAATGTAATTTGATTTTTTAAATCTACAGATCTGAATCTGTAGACCCCTACAGATTCAAAGGGAAATCATCCATTGTCCTCATTCAGGATTGGCTGTGTGTTGTCTTCTAGGTAAACTCTAAACAGTTGATTGAATCCAGGCTGATCGGGGTTGCACTGGACTGCTAACCCTCTATACAGCTTTCTGAGTAGATCTGCTGATGTCAGTGTGTCATTGACGCAAATAACGTGATTCCAAAAGATACAGCTGTGCTTCAGGAGTTGCTCTGATTTCAGCAACATGAATTCATGTTGCCAAAATCCAACGTTTTGGCTTGCAAACCACTTAGAGTTTGCAAGAATTCAGATAGCGAAACCAGACAGCCAAACAGCACAATGACTTTGTCCGGAGGTGTATCTTCTTTTTTCTTTGGTTGGGTCTTCTTCATTGTCAACTGCATGGCCCGCAATAGAATAATACAACTGAATAGTTCTTCAACATCTCCTGAGCTAATGTGGCCTTGGCGCTGAGTGAAGGCAAGGACTCCGTTACATTGGATAAGCACGTCTTCATCAGAATCTAGATAATGATTGGCCACCAAAGAATAGGCGAATTGAGATGGATAATCACTAATGAGAATTTGCCGCTGTCCGTTTGGCAAGCACATGCTTCACCAACCAACCGCAAACGGAGGGTGGGACTTAGTTAATTTAGATAGAATGCAATCTTGACAAACCCTTCACAACAATTATGAGTCTCTCAAATTGGAGGGCCTGGGCGGGCGCAAAGCATCATTGCTACCCACTCAACAACAAGTCCCTTGCATTGGAGAGCCTTGGCGGGAGCAAAGCAACCTCACCGCAAATTGGCGACCTCCAAAGGAGGTCCGCAAAAGAGAAATCCTGCTTGGGAAGCCATGGCAGGTGGTCCCGGTCTTCCAAGGAGAAATCCTCCTTGGTCACAAGTAACCCCCTACCAACTTTCCAGGGGTTCTCTGGTCTGCAATTGAACAAGCCTCCAGATTTGCAATTGTCAGCGGTTGCATGGAACCCAGGATGGGGAGCGAGGGGGGGGGGGTTGTTACTTCAATCCTGGGGGGTTGCATATTCATCTCCCTATAATTGTTCATCGATGATGCTGCAAACTCCCACTTCCCAAGTGGAATATCAAGATAACAACTTCAAAAGGAGTTTCCCTGGATCTACCTGAGACACTGATCTGCCCAACACCTCCCAGCTTGCAGGAGTTGTATTCCCTAAGGTTGAGAGTCGTTTTCTAACAAGTTGAGAGTTGTTTTCCCCAAATTTGGGAGTTGGCTTTTAAGGGCCCCCAAAAGAAACATACAAGAAAATAATGCAAGAACACCAAAAAAAAAAAATTTAAGAGAAAACAAATAGTACCTGAAAAATATTAAGCAAAAACTAACACAAAATGTTTGGATTTTGATAAAATTTGGGGAGTACTAAAAACCTATCAAGAGGAATGACATGTAATGGCATGAGATGTGAAATGTGTGCTCACCAAACCAGGGAGTGTTTATTGCTGACATATGATAAAGCCAACGTTTTCACATTGCTGTAGTTTGATGTGCAGGGTGTGCCCTGTGGAAAGCTGGCAGGGGCTGAAAGACTTGGACAAAAAAAGGGGATTCCAGGTGGGGCTTGTAGAGATTGTGGAGGCTTGAGCACTATTTTTGGGAAGGGTTTAGGGGTCTTATGTGGAGCAAGCCATTTTCTACAACATATGAATTAAGGCCTTGGGTATACCTGTGGGCTGGGTATTGTTTGTACAGTCCCAGGAAGAAAAGATACGTTAATACAAAAAAAAAAGTGCTGCAAGTAAAGGAGAGCACTTGAGAAGATAAAAATTGGGTGTCATGGTAGAGAATACACATCCCAAGGTGATTCTGATGAGAGACAGAACATCGCATTGTTAGCTTGATTTTTTCAAAAATTTTTTGCTATTGAACAGTTTTGAAAATCTTTGATTGCAAGGATAAAAATAAATGAAAAACACACCAATGATGCCAACGGTCGTATGGTTGATCCTAGCTGCAAAAAGTCGTAATTGTTTGAGGAACTGAAAGGTTGTTGATTGTTTTGTGTAGCGGTCATGGAGTAATTTCACAGTTGGGCCCGCGGGGCAAGATTGGAAAGTGACAGATGTCACAACTTTTTTCTTCCGGCCACTGTACCTTGTGAATATGTTGGGGGAGTTGGTTGAACATCTTGTGCAATGGTAGTTGCCAAATTTATCTTCAAACTCTGCTCCACAATCTTCACAATTTCCGGGGTTTTTTACTGTTGTCAATGTATGTTTAATACAAATGGGTTTGTGCTCGATGTAGCGGGCGTCTGCTGGATGAACAGGCATTGGGCGTGCCCGTCCGAGGAATGTCCCCGGTTTGATGAATGCCCGGACGGGCACTAGGAACCAGAGGGGGTACAGTGGAATCCGCATGGTGTGACGCGCTTGCAAGGTGACGTAGTGCGGGCTCAAACGTCCTACCTGAGCTGGCGGCGATAGGCTTGATCAGTTGACGAAGCGGATGGGGCAGGGTGGATCTCTTCTGCGATTGGGCCACGGTGTCGGGTGGTAGATCATGTAGGTTGAGCAACATATTGAAAAAATCGCAGCTCACTATGAATGTAGTTCTCAATCACGGCAGGCCGTGTGGCACAAAATAATGGTAGGTCAACATATAGAAGATTTCGATGGTTTTCAGCTTTATCTACACCAACGCACGAGATTGTGTATCTGACCTGGTACCAAATCCACTGGGAACTGTTGACTTCGGCAGGTTTGGCTGACACCCTGTGGCCCGGATTTTTCCAAAATATTCTCCCATCCCAACAGGTGTATCTGTTATGCTCGCGGATAGAGTTTTCATTGGGGAAATAAGGTAGTGAGTACCTATGCAAACAGTTAGAAAATAGATTTTAAATACCAAGAGCAGAGGCATAGGCATAAGAAAAAGAAGAGGCAAGATTTTTGTCAGTTTTTTTTTTTTTTTTATAAAAGAAGGAGAAATATTGATAGATGAGTAATACGTTCAAGTTGCATACCTGCCAAATGTTAAATCGACATATGAACGAAGCCCAATGTGCTCCAAAAAGGCTGCAGGAGGGTACCCAAGTAATCAAAGTATATAATAGCAGCAAAAAATATTTTAATGAGGGGGGACATAATCTCAAGCATAGATTGGGAGTTTGGGAGTCAAGCACTCATGAAAGGATTGGAATTGACAAACAAAATGTATAAAGAGCCATGTCAAGAGGGGAAGTAAATTGGGGTGTCTTTCCCGTACCATTTTTCATCCCTGACCCCTGGGGATAGGCGAGGGCGAGTTGCCCAACTTTTGTAGGAAGGCTTTTGCGGGATGTTTGTTGTTCATGCGCTGCCGCAATCAGCATGACAATCTCGGCCATGATTGAAAGGTAAAACTGATAAGAATGTGCAATACGTAATCCCGCCAGTGCATTTCTCGTGCTCTGGTTTGCAGCGGACAGCGTATCTCTAAATTATAGCTGGTTTGAATTGTTAGTAATTGTCAAGGGAAAGAAAAGCAAGCTAGTTATTCTACCATCAATAGATTGTCAAAGGGGTAACAAAAAGTCAAAGACTGAGCACACCTGTGGTGGTACAAGCTGGGATGAGACTGCGGTAGATTCAAGCACCAAGTGCCACTTTGCAAGGGGTGTGTCAATGATTAGAGGCTGTTTGGTTCTTCTTGTCGTTCGTCGGATTGTTGCGGAAGCATTCGAGCGAGAGTGCGGCTGAAGGATGGCCCGCGTGAGGTCGAGATGGTGGGGTGCTCTTGCTTGGTGCTCTTACATTCCCCGCGGTATGTACATATCATGTGGATGGATCGTGAAGAAGTTGGGGAGAAGTCTACATAATTGGATTTGAAAGACGCAGTTAAGTGAGTGGGTGCAGGTTGGTGCTCTTTTAATGTATCATTTTTAGTGCAAATCCAACCACGGCATGGTCCGGAAACAATGTCAATAATTGGCTGTGCTCTTGGTTCCTAAATATCACGCAAGTATAAGCTTTCCATTGGAGAATTGGTCTCTCGGTTGAATTGAGCGCGTTCTTATCCCCCTGACTCCCGCCGTCGCGTCACCACACCAGTCACCACTCCCCGGATAAATGAACCGGATGGTGCCCTCAACCGGGTTCAGTAATTACACATGAGAAAGGTGGATTGGAAATCAGGCTACAGCGTGCATGTATACATGTATTTATGCATTCCCCATCTACGAACGAAAAAAAGCGACGTTTATCCGACAATAAATATACTGCATGATCCCCACAGAACAAGCGGCAGACGATGATGAACGAACATGATGATGACGAGAATGCACGACGCGGGTAAAAAAAAATAATCTTACCAGTCAAAAACCAAAACCAAAAAACCATAATCACGAAACACAAGATGAGCAGAGATGAAATTGATCGTGTTGAAAGCTACAAGATAGATCCCACAGAAAGATATAGGAGCAAGAGGAGGATTCCCTGTGACAAGACACAAAGAAGGGACATGCAAGTTTCCATCCACCGCCGGTTCCCAAGCACGAGATCACAATATATGAAGAGAACGAGGTGAGAGGAAGTGGGCCCGAGCTGCGATGAACAAAGGCGAGAAGGAAAGAAAGAAAGGAGCGGGCGTGTTGCGGATCAATGCGGTGGGATGATCTGTTTCTACGGTGATGCTCGGAGTTGTTCGATGAACTCGATCATCTCCGTCATCATCTTTTGCCGCGGAAGGTCGTCTTCTTCATCTCGTCCGACCCTCAACATGACATGCTCGACCTACCATATTATACCCCACCCAGCCACAAAATAAAACGTTAAGCTCTAACTCCATATCACTTTTTCTTTCATCTGAAAGAAGAAAGAAAAAAAAGCGGCAAGACGGGACTAACCAGAGGATATATCTTGAGTGATTTTTTGGGCGATCGGGATTCGTTGTATAAGGCGATGCTTGCACTTGGATTCGTCACCCGGTCGCTCCCGCCATGCATGACTTGGAAGGGCACGGCCAGGTCGGCGAGGTGTGCGGTGGTGAAATCAAGCGCCTGGAAATGATTAATCACGAAAAATAAGTTGAATGAAGTCTTCCTCGAATCAGTTTTCTCTACGCCACCGGAATTGAAACACCTCGTCAAATCAAGAGGGGGAGGAGACATGCGCTGCGCTTTCCAACCTCAGCGGGGGGGAACACTCACGCTTAATATGTTCAGCCCGGTGGCGGCTCGCAAGTTGCCCGTGTAGCATTGCGGATCCGACAAGAACTGTTCCTCGAACTGCGAGTCTGGCCTACACGAGACCGCCCCAATAAGTGATTTAAAAAAATTCCTTTCTCAAACGCGTATGATCAAGGGGAAAGGAGAGGGTAGGTGCTATTGTACATCTGTATGAGAGAGGGACGCACGTGTTGTTCCCTTTGTTAGCATTCGCAAGTGGCATTCTTCCGGCGAACCGACACACCGCACGGGCGAAGAGCTCGACAAGATACGCAGGCCTTGAGTCGGGTGCGATGGCCAACATGGGACACAAAGGTATTAACTGTATCGACGCCAACCCATCAACTCAGATGACACTTGCGCATAATAATAATAATAAAAGGACAGCCTGAGGCCATTTGGCCAGCACTCAAAACTCACGCCTAGTAACTTCGGCTGCGGCAGACCGGTGAGAATGGGCCGGCTTTTGACGGTGGGTGAGTGGTACAAGCTGGATCCAGAATGCATAGAGCTGCGTCAATATCCTCATCATCGAGACAACGTGGTGCAGGTGTAGCATAGACGCTCTCCAATCGACCCAGTCATTGAACTCACAGACCTGCAATCAAACACCAAACATCGTCAGTCGATCAGGGCATCTCTGGCAACCCCCCAAGAGACACCTAAAAAAAGGAGGCACGCGACCAACCGTATAATACCGTAGTGAACCCGCCCATGCTCTGGCCGGCCACGACAACAGGCCGTTGAGCAACACCAGCAGCCGAGTCTCGCTTGATGACGTCCGCCAGAACAACATGCACTGTGTGCGCCATGCAGTCCAGGTCCGTCAGGTACACATGGAAGCCAGTACTGCGGCCGTGCTGAGATTGGCCAGAATTGCACAACAGTTAGCTGGAGGTTCCAAGGGCGGAAATCGGGATGGAGATGAACTGACTGATGGGAAATCTGGCACTGTGGACCAAGAATTCAGTCTGCTCAGTTTGATAGACGGTACTTGATCGTGTGAGACATGTAGTTGTAGGGCTTACCAATCAAGCGATACTAATCATCCACAGGATTAGAAATAACATAAGCCGAAAAACGCAATGAAACCAACATGTCAAGATGCAAGCAGGAAAGGAATGACACTCACGCCTGCGTCCAAGAACTTACGAGCGTTCTTGGAGAAGGCACCCCCGTATTCGCAGATGCCGTGGCCTAAGCGGGAACAGTAAAAGCATGCTCAGCGAACGGCGAATAGGTCGCTCAATTGAGAGCTGTTCAAAGCCATTCATTGTAGATCTTACTTACAGTACAACAAGTCGAGCTCAACACCTGTAATCGACACAACAAAAGACATGACATGCCGTCAGATGGCTTTTTCTCACTCACTGTAAAATTCATCAAATGTGATTTACCTGTACGTTTTGAAGCTTCCTCATCCCACCAAACCTACCATGTTGTTATATTTTCAAAAAAAAAAAAAAATTCACATCTCAGAAAAATAGTGAGATCAAGGAGGACAGCCCGAGATCGCGTGTCTGACCTGGTACCAAATCCACTGGGAAGTCTTGCTTTCGACAGGTTCGGCTGGCATCCCGTCGCCCCGATCTTTCAGAAATATTCTCCCATCCCAGCAGGTGTATTTCTTATCCTCGCGGATCGATTTTTCACCGGGAGAAAAGGGAAGAGCGTATCTGAGAGAGCCGTGGATTATAAATCAAGAGAAGAAATATGGGTAGAATAACAATAATAATAATAAAAGGGAAGCAAGATTTTGGTCAGTACTTGGGGGGGGGGAAAAAAATTAATGGATGGGTGGCAAGCTATGATGTTGATTTGCATACCTCCCAAATGTGGGGTCGTCAGTGGAGCGAAGCCCGATGTGTTCCAAGAAGGCTTCATGAGGGAAGCCAGAGCATATATAGTAGCAGTAGAAATCCACTCAGTGAGGGCGACCCAATCTCAAGCGTGGAGTGACACTTATTGAAAGATTAGGAATTGAACGAACGATGTAAGAAGAGGGATTTGAAGAGGGGGAGGGTGTCGACGGGACGCGGGGTGTGCTTCCAGTACCATTCTTCGTGCTTGGGAAAAGGCCAGGGCGGGTTCCCGTACTTTGCGATGAAGGCTTCGCGGGCCGCTTGTTGCTCATGAGGGGCCGGGATCAACTTGTGGACGTCGGCCATGATCGAAAGGTAGTCTGTAGGATTGTGTATATGTCTTAATATGTGTGCGCGGCCGCCGGCGTGCGTGAGGGATCCTCAGGCTGCAGAGGGCGACAAGCGTATCTATAAATACAGAGTGTGGATCCCGCTGGTGATCGGAAAGAACGACAGAATGCCGGCCATAATACACAGGGTTGTGGAAAAGGGGGGTGGGGGTGCCCATGAATCCTGAGCTCACCTAAAGGCTGGCTGGCTGGCTGGCTGTGGTAATACGACCTGGGCTGCGTTCAGGAACCAATGGTGGCTTCCACTAGGAGTGTAATCGATCGGGGATGTTCCCGTTGGTTCTGGTGAGCTAATCGGATCGTTGTGGCCGCATTCGAGCGTGTGTGCTACTCCTGACCAGTTTTAATGGCCGATCTCGATGGCGGCGTGTTCTTGCTCGGTGCTCTGATCCCCCGAGCACACAGTCTCACGGTCGCCGAGTGTCACCCGCCCCCGGGTGGCTTCAGGATCCCGGCCGGCTGCGACATGCAGTCCCCCCGTGGTGGAGTACATATGTACAATTCTTTTTCAGGCTATAATTTCAGGATTGGCATCCCACTCCGCACTTGCAATTTTCAAACAACAAGCAGTACACCAGAAAGACACACCCACCCTCCAGGAACACACTCCCGCAACATGGCTCGCTCGACACCTTCATCCACCGTAAGCTGCACATCTCGTCTCATATCACCCACCAGCTCATCCTGCAAGACTCTCTTCGTGACTGAAGCATCCTTGTCGAATTTATAATGCGTACTTGATCTAATAACATTTCTGAATGGATGCATGCACACAGGGAGATGTCTTGCTCTACTTCCTCGCTATCTTCGTCCCGCCCGCTTCGGTGTTCATAAAACGTCAGTCTGTCTGCCGGGCCACTTTTTTTTTTTTTTTTTTTTAAATCGCTTAACTTGGCATGGGTGAAAATACCAACATCGCTCACACACACCATCGCGAATATTATCCACAGGAGAATGCAAGGCTGATTTCTGGATCAACGTTGCGCTGTTCATTCGTCAGTGTCCACGCCC
The DNA here is from genome assembly GCA_002873125.1 of Puccinia coronata f. sp. avenae. NCBI lineage: Eukaryota > Fungi > Basidiomycota > Pucciniomycetes > Pucciniales > Pucciniaceae > Puccinia > Puccinia coronata. Next base: position 23,239 of record PGCI01000237.1, on the reverse strand, counting down.
TTATCCTCTGCTCCATAAGCGCAAGGTGTTTTACTGACTTGAGCGCTATTCTGGTTGCACGCATATTTCTCTTACCGGCATATGTATCTAGTCGGCTGGATCCCCGGCGTCATCCATGCCTGGTACATCATCTCCAAATACCCCGACGGATCTGCACCTCTCTCCAAGGCCGCGAACAATCTTCATTCTCACACCCAGCCCAACGCCCAATACCAACATATGCCCAACTCGGGCCCTCCCAAATAAACCCTCCATTCTCACCTGGACTGACTCTTACATGTACTTTCTAATTCCTTCTGGCAAAAAAAAACTGAGCCCCCCTGTGTCTGTATCATTTCATTTCAACTCAACTTTATTTCCTTCTGTCCCAATATCGTTAAAGAGTACATTACCATGGACATTGCTAGCTTATCTCCGTCCATTCTGTTCCCTGATAACATGCGCCTACATATATCACCCCCCCCCCCCTCCTCCAAACCCTGCTTTTCTTTCAAATATTGACTGTGCTTGTATCACACATGGGCGATTTGTTACCGGCATCAAAAGCGTATCATTCTTAGGGTGAATGAATGTACATACACAGGGCCCTCACTGTATGCACTCAACAAATGTGCTCATGTGCAGAAAAAAATCAACCATTCATTCCAATGGCTCTTAACAGCTAACACACATTAACCATCAAATTTATTCTGTGGACACTTGCTGTCAGTTGGTGTCTCAATAGTGACAGTTGGGTGAAGATGTGAGAAACACTAAGCTGGTGTTCTTGACAGTCATTTAGTTGTTCATTGAGACTGGGCAATCTTGAGACAGTGATTTGGATACACATCTGAGGATGAAGAGGGAAGGAGTGGGTCAAGTTCATGTCTCTTCTTGTATTTCTGGATAACATGGTAATAAGCAAGATGAAACTATAATATAAGAGAGGTGAAAGTGAGTAAGTCTATACAGGCATACTATGAATAGGATGAGATGAGAGTAAAATAAGTCAAGCTGATAACTATTGTAGAATGTGTAGGAAATGCAATATAACTTCTTTTGGGGAATGTTGTATCTACTTGCAGGCTGACACTTGCAGATGTATATACATAGATCAAGAAAGAGGGACTGCAATGGGGTTGGATAAGTGAATGCTTTGCAAATTGTTTCTCTTTTTCATACATTGTTGGAGATAGAAATCAATGAATGAAATATTTATGAATTGAAAATATTGCAACATATATGACAGGGTTGGTGATGCCAAGGGCTGCAACCTTCTAGCTACACCACCTGCAAGAATAAAGATAATATCCCAAATGATGGGAAAATATGATTTGAGTGGTTTTGGGAGAAGTTTTTTGGAGCCCTTACGGCGGTGAAGTGATAATAATAATAGGGACTTGGAAAAACAACTACAGTTTATTTTCCAACAACTCCCAAAACTGAGCTTGACGTCGCGGAGACTGTTTTGCGACCATACTGTGACGTCGATGGGAGTCGTTTTCTAAAATGGTTATTTTTTGGGAGTCGCTGGGACAACTCAAATTTATTAAAATTGTATATAAAAAGGGGAGTCGCCGCACCAAAAAAAGAAACGTAGTTGGGAGTTGCCAACCCAATTCATCAAAAAAAATAGGAAAGGCCACAAAAGTGAATTCCTCTTTGATAAACATAAGAAACAGGAAATAAATGAAAGAAAACAAGGGAGCATGAGAAAAAAGATATAAATGAAATAAAAAAAAGGAGAATAACATTTCAAACAAAAAAGATTAACAGAATAAATTCAATTTAACCAATGAATCAAGAAATAATAAAAAGACCACTGTAAACATCTAGAAATTTTTATATTCCAACTTTGGATTTTCAGCCACTGTTACTTGAGTCAATTCAAAACAATCAGAATATTTTTTGTCCCATCCTATAGCTTCTGGATTGCAGTTTTTAGCCCAATCTTGAGAGATAGGAGGTGCAGGAAAAAGATGGCGGTTGTGGAGCTCCAGAGCAATGAAATGATGAAGCTTTCCAATAAAAGCAATCAAAATGGGAGGATCATTGTTGGGGGCAGTGGAGCAGGGGAAGAAAGTAGTAGAAAGGCTAGGAGAAAAAAGAAAAACCGGAACTCCAAAACAGTTGGCCAGTGGGTATTTGTTCATTGAGAATTAGCCCAGCAACTCCCCCAGGTGGCTTTTATTGTGACGACTACCATGCCTTTATTGGGATTTGGCGGAGCGACTCCCCCATGCAAGTAATAAAAACTCAATAAAAATTTGGACCAGCGACTCCCACCCCTGCATTTTGTATTTGGATGACGACTCCCATTGACGTCACATTTTGGTCACAAAACAGTCTCCGCAACGTCAAGCTCAGTTTTGGGAGTCGTTGGAAAATAAACTGTAGTTGTTTTTCCAAGTCCCTAATAATAAGGAAAAAGGTGGAATACAGTCAGCTCCCTATTAACCCATGCCCCTTGGTGGACTCAATTTACTATGGGTTATGAGAATCATGGGGGAATAGTAATAGTCTCTCTTAACCCATGATACCATGGGTGAATAAAATATCCATATTCATCCATGATTTTATTGGGTCAATGGGGCTCAACAATCTCTTTACCTATAGTATTCATGGCCAACAAGAGACTTTTACAATTTTCCATACATCTGTAATTTAATTTTCAATTCCTACCCAATTGCTTCTCTCATTGCAACGCTTTTGGAATTATGTACTTGTAGAAAAGATGAGACACAGTCACTGCAAATAGGCCTTCATTAGCCTATTGAGTTTATCAGCAGTTTTTCTGGTTTTGCTCTTGATTGATTTATTCACCAGGGGAGATTTCATGGCACCCATCAACGGGTGCCATTGCCCAACTCTTTACCCTCTGGTGGTTTAAAGTGTGTTCGCAGGTAGTCACATGTAAACTGCATGTTCAACTGGAATTCAGTTTGAACTCATGGGTAATTTCATAGCATGTGTTGCTTGACATGTAGTGATGTTATGTTGAGCTCAAGTGGAAAACTTGAAGCATGCAAACCTGAACTGATACTAAAAAAACCATGGTTCTGAATTCATTGTTATTTTAAAAATATGCTTTTGTTTTGATCATTTCATTTCAAAAAATTGCCTCATTTTTTTTTTTTTTTTTTTTGAGTTAAAAAAACTTAAACATAATGTGTTTTTTTGAAAGGAATTAATTCACCATCTTCTATTTTTGAGATGCCACAATTCATTGTAGTTGGTCCTGCATTTTTTAGGAATTTTAAAATCTTGATCTTTGGCTCTTTACCTACCCCCATGTGCACATGTTATGCCTTGGACCAAACTTTCCAGCAAAGAATTGTTTGGATTTTAACCATGTTGCCCCATTTTAACCTTTGTCCGGTCAAAACAGCAAAACAGCCTTTGAAACCTTTCACACACCTGTAAACCATTGTGAAATCTGAATTGGTACTCTGCTGCACAACCATGCACCAGAGTACAAATTCAAATGTCACAAAAATGTAACGAGCATACACCAAGCACCACCAAAAAAAACATAAAAGTGACCAATGGGAGTTGATCTTTGGCAACTCTGCCACAACTTTTGACCCGACTTCAAAAAAAAAAAAGCAAATATGACACATGTTCAATGCACAGTCACTGTGCAAAATGCACAGTGACTGCGCAAAATTATCTGGGAAAAAATCCAAGTCAAAATTGAATTAATGTTGGAGCATCCTGGAAGTCGGCAGTAAGCAGGAATCCTGCTCATTTTTTTTGACCAGTTTTGAAATTCAGTTGTCATGGGAAAAAAATTGGATGTCACAATTTTTGAAATTGACATTCATTTTTTATTTGTAAACATCAGGACTTGATAAAATCTACGGACCAAGGAACATTTAATTTGCATATAAAATTATGAAAATTTAGCTTCTGAAGGAAATTTGAGTTCAAATTTAGCTCTACATGTGCTAAATATATGATTAGAATGCTTTTAGTACACATTTTTTTTTGATAATCTAGGGGTACAGAAGATATTTTTAAGAGTTTTAGATGGAAATTTCCTTGAAAAATCCATGAAATTATTCATGATGGTTGGTATGGACTTGTTCATCAGCTTATTTCTTTGTACACAAGGAATGGAAAGACTTTTTTATGGTTATTCAAGATGGTTTTTTGAAATTGCCCAATGATGATTGGACCATATGAAAATTCAGAAAGTCAGAAGATTGACCAAAGTTCTGCCTGAGTTCTACATAATTTGTGGTATCATTCATCATTAAGTTACAATTTTGATCATTTTAACATCAGCCTGCTTTGTGGTTCACTTCAGAAGATGTTGCCCAATTATCTTAACCTACATCAACATCATTTCAGGTTCATATGGAACTGACACATAGGATCATTGGCACTGGGTTGCAGTAAAAACACATGGAGTGGCATTGGCATGCCAGTGCCATAAATTCTCCCCTGGTGATTTATTAGCAAAACTTCACATGTTGGAAGAAAGAGAAATGAAAATGGAAGCAATTTTGTCTTTTTTGATGTTAAAAAAGAAGATCTATTAACCCATGGAGATGTAGTTTTTTCCCCAAAAATGGTACAGGTTAAGGGGCTATAGGGACTTATGGGTTAAGGCCCATCTTCCCTGCCCACCAATTTGGTGGACTGATTTTGCTATGGGTGAAGAGAATTATGGGTTAATGGGTATATGGTTTAAGAGGGTGTTGACTGTATAAGAATATTCCAGAGGGACCTGCAAGCAGGGGTTTTTATGTTGCCCAGGATTTATGGATGGGGGAGAAAGAAAGGCAGGAATTATACTCACTTAAATTCCTGCTACAAGACTTCCTCCTGATAAAAGCTGGACAACAAGATGATGATGATGGTTGTTAGTGGCTGTTGTTGTTTGCTTGATGATGGATAAAATATTTCACTCAAAAGGACCACAAGATTGGACACAAGAACTATGCTTGGTGGACAATACTGAGTGGTAATGTTTTCTGTAAGGTAAAAAGATGGGGAATCCTCTATGGGGGGAACCAAAGGTGTTTAGATATTGATCAAGGGCTCCGGGGACAAAATAAGAGAGCCTTTTATTTTCAGGGAACAGATCTTTGGATCAACTGATCAACAGATTGGATCATAAGTTGATCTTCCTGGGTTTGATCAGTAGAAGATGCATGTGAGCTGCGGATCTTTCATGATCTGTGGTTGTATTACTTGTTCTCAGGTTTAATGTATAATTTATTACCAAGTAAATTTCTGTCTATGAGACCTGTTAAATGTGTGATATGTCTCATTTGTCATATGTAACAGGTTTTATGGTAATTTATCTATTTTTTCTACAAGTTATCTTTGTTGTACTGTATAATTAATATAAGGAGCCATATTTAAGGGGTCACTTTTCTGAGAAATTTGTAAAATCCCAAGGTGAACTGTCCTAATATACATAGACACATAGACCTACAAGTAAAGTGTACACAGGCAAGTGTGTCCAACTGATAGCTCTACCTAATCTTTGGGGAAAAGTAGGGGTGTGTGCTAACTTAACTAAGTCCCCTCTGGGACGGGCCCCGCTGGGCCCCTTGTGAGAGGGGACTTATGACTTAAATCGCAATTGTGGCGTGAGCAGGAAGGCAAATTCCACTCATAATGGTGTTTTTATTATTGCACTCTTCATTCTTCTTACATCATTACTTGTAAAATTGTGTTTTTTACACAGTTGTGTAGCCCTTCATCTAGGCTACCTCCACATATCCTTCGTTATTTTTTCAGCCTCTTGGTTCATGACAGAATGGGGCATAAGAGGCCAAAAATTAACCTTGAACAAAAATATTTCTTAAATACATGATCCTGGGCGTGTCAGACATGACGCAACCTGCGGGATGGATTGGATCAGAAAACATCCCAATTCAGAACATCCCAATTTGTAGGTAACTGTTGATACGGTTACATGCTCACTTGCACAGGAAAAAGTGTTTGCTCAAAGATCTCACAGAGGTCCAAAGGGGTTGGACGGATCAGGACAGTATGGTTTTGTCCAAGTTGGGAATTGCGGCAGGGTGCAATCCAGGCCCAAACTCAACCATCTTTGAAATGGATTTTAAAGAGAATGGCCTGATGAATCTGGGTCCAATTTTGATGTAGGGATCCGAGCATCTGTGGCTACACATGGCTGGAATTTGGAGAAAAAAATTCAAAGGGATGAGGAGATATAAGCGGATTTTGGTCACTGCCACCAAAACCCAGATACCGCTCAAGCCAAATTATTGACATAAGTCGCAAGTCCTCCCTTCAGGAGGCGCTCCGCGGGGTTCCCGGCGCCTGCCACCAGGGTGAACTTGTGTTAAGTTAGGGGTGTGTGGAGGAGCCAGGTCAAAACCTATATACAAGATATGTGGGCAACCAAAATGTTCTACACAATCCCAGAGTAAGGTTCTAATACACTATCCCACCTCTTCCAATCAGATTGAAACTCTAGTTAGCATGTACTTGCGCCCAAACCAATCCGTAAGAGAGAGAGCAAAAAAATATAGAGAGAAAAAAGCAATTAATGAAGCCAGGGCCCAACAGTCGGGCTTGTTGTTCTCCTCATCGGCAACAATGCCACTGACCATAGCAACGGTAATCATGCCGCTACCGTCATGACTAACACTTGTAACATTGTTACAGATGGCCATTAGCCCTGCTCATCAGTTATGTACTCGCAAAGTTCTCCCACCAAGACTGCTTGGGCAGCCTCAACAAACGCCCAAGTCCCCAGTTGCCTTGGGATGCTTTTCCCCTTAAGAGGACAACTGGTCGTGACAAGTGACCCTCCACCTTTTCCCTTCCAAAGACCCACAACCTTTCCATTGTCATCATTGTTATCATCACTTTGTTTCTAATATGTGCACATTGCTATTACTACATTGCTGTTACTATTAGTTAGTAACATACAAAATCACCGCGCTTTGTGTCCTGTCTGCTTCTCTGCCTTCATTGGATCTGTTTCCTTGCCTCAACCCCAGGACAGTGGTCCTCGACCACTGTAAGCACATCATGGTAGCAACGCTTGTAAATATCTACATAAGTGATACTGCTATCGGCAACCATAGCCGTCCTGTACTTAGCCTTCCGCAATAACCCCACCACCTGCTTCAAGAATATCCAACCCTTTGTGTGTGTATCAAGCATCCCCGCTTCCAGCTCCACCCGGTTCATTCAGAACCTGTCAGCAGCCAAAGGTACCTGGTTAAAGGGAGTAGCTGGCTGATTTGGTGATGGGTCCACAACCATCATCAAAATTGAATGGGTGGAAACCATGAATTCTTGAATGGTGTCTGGTGAAGCCCTGGCAATGAAATCTTGACGGTTCTGTATTCTCTTCAAGATTTTGATGGCTTTTTTTAGGACCAGGCGCCCAGACTCCTTGGAGCGCTTGTTGGCTGCAAGTCGCTCCAATTCAGATTTGGTGGGCTGGTTACTTGAGCGGGTTGGAGTTTGGAGGAAAAAGAGAGGGTCTGGTAAGTCAGTGGTTAGGTCACGTTCCCCTTGGAGGCCAGATGATTGTAGCGCAGGAGGTGCAGTGGGTAATTTATCTGTTTCTAGATTTGCTCCAGCATGCTGTTGTTTTCTGGGCTTTGGATACAACATCCATTTCCAGCTGATGAGTTCATACTGATCAAGAAGATTGCCTGCTTCAACACAAGCTCCCGGTGAAGTGCCAGTCACACCTGTTGATGAGGACTGGCCCTCATGTAAGTTGTTGGTGTCCGAGCTAGTTGCAGGTTGAGCGGCCACGGCCTTGCTTGCCTGCATGGGTAGTTCAACTACAATCATGGAATTAACTCGGCCAAGGCAGTACATGTGATTACACGCACTGCCAAACCGCTTGAAATATGGACAGGTGCAATCAAGGATCTGGTGTTTTCTACCAGCTCTGTGATTGTATTGTACTTGATAGGCACCTGTTGTTGGGTTGCTGAAAGAAGTTACATTGAACTGTATACCAGCCATTAGCCATGTGTATTAGTGTATCCGTTGTATGATAGAGAAAAGATTACAATGTCTCTCAGTTTGAATGTGACAATACCAAGCAGCTCAATTATGTTGGGGGTGTACTCGTTTGCTTTGCTTTTTGCAAGAGCTTGAAACTGACTAGTTGTCTGCCTTACAAAGCCGTTGTGCACTTTAGTATGAGACCAGCGGGATTCACATCATCAATGCGGTGTCGTTGCTTATTGAGATACTGGTGCTTGAAAACCCGGTGCCAGGCTTCCACATAATTGTTTGTGTGGATGCCCTGGTGAGCAGTCCGCTTCACAAGTTGAAAATGGTTTGTCAGTTCCAGTCAAATAACAAGTGAATCAAGTGTCAAAAGGCTCACCATACAATAATGAAATGCCCAGTAGGAGAGCCTGGGGTCCCACTGTTGCCTCAAGCAATTTGCAAACGGCTGGCTGACCTGTCGCCACTGCAGCCAGTATCAAATGAAAGGAAGGTTGGGGTTGGATGTACCATAAAGAATAACCCAGAACTACTTGATGGCTTCCGCAGCTTGCTTGTGGAGGTGGATTTTTGCTTGAGCAACAAATGCCTTCATGACGTGAAATATACACCAGTAGTGCTTTGGTGCTTGTGATTTCATATTTGCATACACCATCTTGACGGAGTTGGCAATTTCATTGGCACAATCACTCATGATTGAAAGGGGTTCCAACTTGGATTCCTTACAAAGCCACAAAAGGACTCAGCTAATTGCAGCCCTGTCAAAGTATACAAAATATGAGGTCAGTTGTGCTGCAGCCAGAAGATTGATCAAGGCAAAGACGAACTCACTCGGCAGCCAATGCCGTGAAAGCCCAGGCAATAGGTGCTCCCTTGCCAGTGACAGGATCCCAAATCAAAACTGTGAAAAGATTGCATTTGTGGCCGTCCTTCAAGAAGTAGTTGTCAACAGTATTGTGTGTCAAATCAATCATCACCATGTTTGACCCGTGATTGTAAAGCATCTGCCTTTGCCAGGGTGACTGAAAAGCAAAAATAAACTCCTCTGAATCTTTGGTGTCAATCAACATGTGCCATCCATGCCTTGCAAGAGCAACATTCCACTTTGATAGTGATAAGAATACATTGTTGTCAAGTCTTCATTCCGATGTGGCTCAAGTCTTGATTAAATAGCAAACACAATCATACAAACAAGAAAGCCCTTTGGGCTTTAATGTCTCAGACGTCATCTGCAATTTTCCAAAAGAAAAAAATCAGCCTCAATTCTGGAAGAGACTTATTGGAAACAGTTGTAAACAAAACTCACATTCAAAATATCTGGTATCTTGATCAAGCGGCTGATGTTGGGCCACATCATACCAGAATCAACCTGGGCAGTCAGCCATTTGTTGACCTGAAGGGATATTTGCCCATTGACCATATCTAAGACTGAGTTGGGGTCATGACTGTGTTCCCAGAACCAGGTGACCCAAAGGGAGTTGGTAGCGATGTGATTGGTGATGAAGAAGCAGGCACAACAACCGCAACAAACTGAGACTTGATGGGTCCTCCGGGTATCTTTGACAGGCTGAGAATCCATGACAAGGGCATTTGTACTCAAGCTTGAATGTACAATCAGGGTGTGGACCACTTCCGCTGGGTTGGTTAAGAATATCCTTGCTGTGGTAAGTGTTTTTTTTTTGTTCCAGCGCAAGGTCTGGCACATTGAATCCACAAATCTCAAAGCCTCAACAAGGCAGCTCCCAGGAATGGTAAAGCGAAACGGTGAGGATGCAAAGTGTGGACTACTCCCTCTGACATTGCGCACTAAGCGAAGTGCATTTGGAGCGGACTTGATTCCAAGGGGGACTGGAACCTTGTGAATGAGGGGAGCTGGCAGCACAGTGGTGATATTGGATACCATTGAAAAATATTTAGGGGAGGCAGTAGGTTGGAAATGTGGGATGAGGGTGAAACTGGCAGATGGCATGTTGGCTATTGGAAGGTTGGGAATGGGTGGTGGAAACAAGGTTAAAATATTGAGAAAGCCAAAGGTGATGGGGTGGACACGTTCAGAAGTAAATAAAATAAATATAATGGGCAATTTGGGAGAGTGTAAATAACAATTTGTATGGCAAAGATAGCACAGTAATTATGATAAATGTGCAGAGTGAAATGGCAAAGATAGCGCAGGAATTATGATAAATATGAAGAGTACTACAGAGACAAGTTTGATGTAAATTAATGCTGAAATGAGGGCACCCGGCCAAGAGAAAGGGTTTGATTGAAAAATTAAACTGATAAGGTGTGAGTGAGATGGGGTCTTGGTGGGGGACAAGGTGATTCACTTTGACATTTATAGTAAATTGTCCTACCTTGTAGGAGGCTGACTTAGCCATTTGACAAAGGTTTTTGCTCTGAGTGGGGAAATAGGTGGCACAGACCTACAATCACTCTTTGTGATTGGTTATACCTGTGAGTGGTACTAGGGCTCCTCAGCACCATAGCATAACCAAGAGGTAAGGCACATCATATCTTGCAATCATTATTGCAAAGGGAATTGCTTTCCCATTACTTTTTTTGGGGATTTTTTTCATTTCTTTGATCTCTCAATTTGTTTGATCCCAGAAATTTTTGGGTTGGGGGGCCTGTATGATGATTTGACAAACCCATGCACTCTGTGTGAAAGACTCTTAGAATGTCTGTGCACTTTTCAAGTGCACTGAAGTAACCAGATACACAAGGCCCTTTCACTTCAACAATGAACACCCAGGTGAGGTTGGATTTATCTAGGCCCTGGCCAAGGTTGTTGCTGAGTTTCCCACTCCAACAAGTATCCAATTGGCTCCTTGTAAAAAAAAAAGATATGTAGAAAACGAAATCTAATTCCACTTTCATTATGTACTAGGAAGAATTGCACAGCCTTTGGTTGAGATCATCTTCTCTTTCACAATTTGGGAGCAGGGTACTTATAGCCAAAGGAAAGCCTTGGTTTTTACCCGGCACAGTATCCCAATTGTGTTGAACGCCAGCTTGCTTTCTCCCTACGTACATTGCCCTCCAAGATGTTTATGGCCCACTTTATTTGATTCCCAAAGCTCAACGCACAAGGTTGAAGTCATGAGGGTTGGCAAAATTGTAGAGAATGGTTTCAAAAGAATGAATGTAAAAAATCAGATCTGTCTTCATCACCTTCAAATTTAAACTATTTTTTCCAGTAATCTCCCATTTTGATGAAGTTTTAATAGTGTTCCAAAATAATAATAAAAATCAGAATGAATAGAATGACATGTGAGAAAAATGATAATAGGGGGTATCAAATATACCAAATCCACAATTAGAAACCATTCAATTATCCAGAAATCTTGTTCTTCATTTATTGGATTCAAAATGGTGATTGATGAGCAACAAACAGGTTTTAAAAATGTTGGGTTTTTGAAAACCAGCCAATTACATAAGTGTGGATTTGCCTATATTTGATACCCCCTAATGAATGAAAGATGAAGAAAAAATGACTTTCAGGCCTTTTTATATCAGCTTTGATCCAGTCCTAATTTGCACTGGAAGCAAAAAAAAAATATCCATTTCTGATGGTTTTGGCCACACACTCAAGATTGGAAAGTTTTTGGTGTTCATTTTTTTCATTTTTTTTTTTCATTTCTTTCACATGCCATACTACCCATTTTGATTTCTATTTATTTCTTTGGAAGATTATTAAAGATTTTGAAACACTGTCAATTGATATGAAAAAACATGTAAATGTTTTATTGATGCAAATAATTTTTATTTTGTGATAATCATTCTTTTGAAACCATGCTCTATGATTTTGCCAACCCACCATGACTCCAAACTTGTGTTTTGAGTATTGGGGATCAAATGAAGTTGGCCATAAACATCTGGTAAGGCACTGTACATACATCACCCCAGGCCTGCACCATCACCAGTTTGACTCCCGCATTCCTCATCTTGGACATGCATGTACACTCAGCTGGTCTCTGGATCCTACTTATACCCCTGGCTTTGGCCTCCCTCACACAATGGTCAAATTCAAGGAGCCTCAGGGATTTCCTTCCCCTTAAACATGTGCCCGGCTGCACGCACAAGAATTCCATCTCCAAAGCCTGCCGTAAGCCCAAGAATTGCAGTGTAAAAGGTTGCCCAAAGTACTTCCCACACGTCTACCAGCAATGCAATAAGTGAAAGGCAAACAACAGCCACATCAAACATGGCACGCACTACTGTCCTGACCACTGGGACACGTCCTCTAGGCCATAAACACACCAGTTAAACCCCCTTTTTTTGAAATTATTCCCAACCAAAAAAATTAAGAATGTGGTTGCCTGATCTATTTTCACTTTGACATAAATTTTGCAAGTCCATCAGTACCTCAAAGTGAAAATAGATTCAGTACCTCAATGTTTTTTTCAGAGGGATCTTTTTTACTAGAAACCAGTTGCAATCCATCAATTGTACTCAACATACCATCAATTGATCCTAAAATTTATTGGTGGGGTTGGAAAGGACCCTGGAGACCCCCTATGTATGTGGGTCACCAAAATGTATGAATGTTTGGCCAAAAATCACACATGTTACTCACCAAAAAAGTATGATTGAATCAACATTTTTGTCATTTAGCATACTCACTTGTGATGTATGAATGTTTGGTCAAGAATGAGTTTTGACCAATTTTTTTTTCACCTTTTCCCATGCTTCTCTGTGCTTTTTCAGGGCCTTTTTGGCATCAACAAGGTGTACCATTCCTTGCGGTAGTTGGCTGAGAAAATGACAAAATTCACTTGATCAACTGAGCAATCTTATGTACCCCCAATCTCCCATAAACCCAAAATTCCCATCCCCTGAACTGGCCCCTTGGTGGAAAGGTTACTCACAAAAAAAAGGAATGAATGAGCCCTGAAAATAGGGGGTATCAAATACAGGCAAATCCACACTTACGTAATTGACTGGTGTTCAAAAATCCACCATTTTTAAAACCTGTTGGTTGCTCATCAAGCGCCATTTTGGATGCAGTAAATGAAGAAAAAGATTTTTGGATAATTGACTGGTTTCTAAGTGTGGATTTGGTATATTAGGGGTATCAAATATACCAAATCCACAGTTAGAAACCAGTCAATTATTCAAAAATCTTTTTCTTCATTACTGCATCCAAAATGGTGCTTGATGAGCAACCAACAGGTTTTAAAAATGTTGGATTTTTGAAAACCAGTCAATTACATAAGTGTGGATTTGCCTATATTTGATACCCCCTATTTGACACCCCCTAATGTATGATTGTTTTTGCAAAATCTGGGATTTTTGGTTATCCACATTTACTTCCTTCCACAAAAGAGAGAGACATAACGGTGACATGTACAATTTGGCCATGGAGATGGTGCTTGTGTCTTGTTGATTGTTCCCGTATTTGGCGCAGGGAAATCTTTATGGATGAGTCGTGGATGCAGAGGAGTGTGCAGTCATGCAGCAACCACGCCGATATATATGTTCTCTCCATCGGAGACGCAGGCCTACCGTTCCTCCTCACCATGTCCTCAGCCTTGTCAAACGGCCCAGCCCTCGTACAACAAAAATACGGACAAGCGGGAAGAAGATACACAGACACAATGTGACTTTTGTTAGCAGATAATAGGGGGAAGCAAAATAGTAGTACAACCGGAGGACACTACAGAAGCGCAGGGCGGGGGATGGATGGACGGTGTTGTTTGAGGAAGCCCACGCGCGGATGATGATGATGAGGGTGAATGATGGTGTGGGGTAGACAAGAGGGAGAAACAACAGAGCTATCAATCGAGGGGGTGGTGAGAGGGTGATGGGCCATACATAAGAGTGTGGATTGCGATGCGAGAAAGCATGTGGATGGGAGGGTGGGGGAGGGATACGGACGCGTTCAGACGGCCGAGCCGTACGCCGGCGGCGCCGATGCCTGGTACCCGAGCGGGGGCTGCTGTTCCGCGGGCGGCTGGTAGCCGATGGGCTCCTGTCGATGCGACCCAAAACCCACGGTACACCGGTAAGCGCACAAGTCATTTGCGAGATACCATATGACTGAAACAAAAAGGCTTACGTAGGTCGCGTTTCCTACATACTTGTATCCCTCCTGCCCGTAGCGCTCTTCCGCCTGCATCCGCTTGTAGATCACTGTTTTTTTTTTTTTTTTTTGGTATCCAAATGAAAATGAGCATAGCGTGAGTCGTGAAATAATGCATCAGCGGGGGTTCAAAAAGGAATAGCTAGACGCAAAGGGACGAACGGTAGAATGCATGCAGATGGCCTGGGATTGAATCAGCTTGTCAGCAACAGAGATACCGCGAATATGGGCCGTCTTTGTGTGCCTAGAAAATACAATAGGCGCGGGTGGAAAGAGACAGAGCGGGGACTGACCAGGAAGATAACCCAAGCTACAGAGATCGAAAGCAGAACAAGGACGAGTAGTCTCAGAGAGCTGACAGAACACACACCAGGCGGGGAGAGAAGGGAAGGGGGGGTCTTGTTGGAGGACGTACATGGTGAGGAGGATGTTGATGAGCAGGTCGCAGCCGCACCCGGTGACGAAGAGGGCTGCGGCGGGCGGGAAGATGACGGCCACAATGATGAGGATTCTGCCGGTCCCATCCCAAAAAAACAAAAACAAAAAACAAGGTCGGTTGTTTTTTCTTGGTTTTCCTTCTCCGAATCCATGCGGGGTGACAGCTTCGTCCGTCAGGTAGTCAGCGGGAAAGGGTGACTGGGCCGGGTGGGACTCACATGTCGCTGCCTTTGACCATCGTGGTTTCTGTATTGCGTGGGTGGGTGGGGCGGGCAAGAAGTGGTTTCGGAGTGGGGTTGTTGTTGTTCCTTCTTTGCGTATGAAAATTCTTGTAGAGGATATGTCTCACAGCACCCGCCACCCGGGGAGAGTCCGGGCTCCCCCGGTGACCCGCGATGATCTGTATGCGGTATGGGATTAATTCCGTGTTGTAAACACATAATCCCCAATATTCTGATTTAATCCAGTTTTCGCCATGTATCTTATCTTATCCCCTTGATACTTAAGTAAATGCATCTTCCCTCTTCCTTCCCCCTGTTCGCCGTTTCCGAGTCACGGTCAACAACAACAACCACCACTACCACCAGAATGAGCAGCACCCAGCCCAGCACGCCCTCGCCGCTACCGATTCTATCCCCGCCGCTGTCGGCCGTTCTGCGGGCAGGGGCACTCTCGCCGGGGACGAAATACTCGCCGAGCCCGACGATCCGGAGTCTGCGCAAGATCCTGGACACCACCCACCACTCGCCCTCGGCACGACTGTCGCTGGAGAAGATTTTGCTGATCAACTACCAGTACTCCCTGCTCTCCAAGAAACACCAACTCCTAGCCCAAAACTCAGAAACACATTCCAGATCATCCACCGTTGATTATACCTCCTCTGAGAACGGCGTACAAGAAGAGGCCCTCAACTCTGACCAGCAGCCCTCCTCCACCGCCGCCAGGATCAAGCGCTGGTTCAGGCTCGCACGGACACACAACAACACGCAGCCGCCGACCACCGCGGATCATGAGCAAGAGGGTCCCGTCGACCCCCCACCTAAGCCGATCGCCTACCAGACCACCGAGCCTATCTCCTTTGCCAAACCCAGGTTCCCCCTCGTCCTCTGCCACGGCCTGCTCGGCTTCGACATCCTCGGCCCCGCCGCCCTCGGCCTCACGTACTTCCGCGGCGTCCGCGAAGCTCTCGAAGAGGTGCGCTCATCACCTACGCCCTACGCATGAAAAAAAAAAAAAAAAAACCACGCCGCGGTGGAACTTATTTTTTTTTGGGCCATCCTTTGTATAGAAAGGCGTCGAAGTCCATGTCGCCAAAGTCCCCGCGTGTGCAAGCATCGAGGTACGGCCCCTCTCCAGCTCTCACCCTATACCTTCTCACGAGCGCTCATTTGTCTCTGGAGGAGGTGGGGCTTCCTTTCTTGCGGGTATACGTAGGAGCGAGCCAAAACGCTGGCCGAGTTTATCGAGACCAAGTTGCCCGGTCAAACGGTAAACCTGATTGGCCACTCCATGTACGAGATTCCTCCTCCCCCCCCCCCCCCCCCTCCCTTGAATTGACAACAGAAGAAAATGATTTTCTCATCTCCTTGCTGTTCGCTCCAAACGCTGCGCGTGGGTTCCGGCGATCGCTTTTTGTTCATCAGGGGCGGCCTGGACTCGCGCTTCATGATCACGCATCTCAAGCCCACTTCGTTCAAAGTCGCGTCGTTGACAGTTGAGCGCGCCCCATCCATCCACCCACCTGTCTCTCTTTGACAAATCACTGACGCGTGTATGCACATGGGTGATTTGCAGACTATTGGGACACCACATCGGGGGAGCGCGTTTGCGGACTACCTGTTACTGGACGTGCTAGGACGTGAGTGATCCCTGGCCGGCCGGTGTTCCGACGAGGCAGGGCACAAACGGAAGAATATGGTGGAGGGAGGGATGCTGATGCATGCAGAATTATGCACACAGGCCAGCACCTGTCGACGTTCCTGCAGGTCTCCAAGAGCCTGGGTCTTCCCGGCGGAGGCCAGGCATTCGTGGAACTGACGAGCGAGCGGATGGGTGCGTTTAACCAAACAACCAGCGACGTGGACGGCGTTGCGTATTTCTCGTATGGGGCCGCCTGCGAGCCTTCATTTGCAAGCCCCTTCAGGCTGCCCTGGGGCGTCGTCTACGAGCGCGAAGGTCTGTCCCTCCCATCCCCTTCGTCTTTTCCTTTTCCTCAACCAACCAACTGTCGATTGACGCCGCGGGATTTCATCATCGTTGTCGATGTGCCGTGTAGGCCCGAACGACGGCCTTGTCTCCGTCGCCTCTGCCCAGTGGGGCTCGTACCTCGGAACGCTGGATAACGTGAACCATGCGGAACTGGTGGGCTGGGTCGAGCCCTGGAAAACGCTGACCACGAAGCACATCAACAAACATGTCTCGTCAGGTGCGTTCTCTCTTTCTTCTTTCACCCACAAGGAGCTTGTGGCCCGGAATTGAGAGTGCTCGGCCGCCCCTGCCTCCCTTATCGTTGTGTGTGTGTGTGTGTGTGTGTAGATCTGCAGCAGCACGTGGGCCAGTTCAAGGTGGTCCCTTTCTACCTACAAGTGGTCGACTCGCTGGCGAAGAAAGGTTTCTGAACCACCTGGCGTACCTCCTCTCTCTCTCTCAAAACAAAAAAAAATCAACAATTAAAAACAAGCCTTCCTTCGCCCCCATTCACCGCCCTGTTTTAGTACTATTTTTTTTACCCCGCCATTCGGGCGCGTCAGGTCTAGTAATGTTACTGCCATCCTCAGCTTGGCCGTGTGGTGTCTCTCCTCTGCCCGTGCGATTGTGGCCGCTAGACTCGGCACACACACACACACATGTATATCTGCCTATTCATTTGTATCCGTGGAACTTTGTCTCGCTCATCCTTCCCATGTCTATGTATTCGTCTCTTCCTGCTGTGTGTATTGGAAAAGTAATACTACATACTTATGCATATTATACCCACTTGATTGTCCCTTTCTCAGGGCTTTTAATGGGCCCTCTTTCGTCCCAAAACTAGGTGTTTTGTGTTGCCATGGGGTTGAGATGAAGGCACATTTCCCCATTTCCCGTGTGTGAGAAGCCTCTCCGGATCAGTGCTGCTGCTCGCTCGGCGGAATGCGACATTTTTTTTTTTCTTCCACTTGACCACATGCACATGCCCCAGACTTGGGACCGGCAGCTTGGTCTCCTTCCGGAGTCCGGACCGGCCCAGGTCTGCAAGGCTCTCGGAGCCCGTGTTTTGGCTCCTGTTATATTACAGGGGCCGGTGTGTCTCATGGGCTGCCCCCGCGTGGCCACTAGCTTTGAGGAAAACCCATGTAGGAGACTTCATTACGGAAGCCCAGAGTGGACACAATCGTGTCACCGCGTTTTTGTTTTTCAAAATTGAGAATTCAACTTTTCAGAAAGTGGAAACCAAGTTTCAGAGGTTTTTTATGTAATTGGATGGGAGTTTCAAGTGGACCAACTTAATAGTACCTGGCCAGAAGGTGTGTATACAAGATGTGTAACGCCATAGCCGGCGTGGTCAATGAGTTTCACCAACTCAATCGCCAACTCGGCCGCCAACTATACCCGGCTCGGTCGTTGATCAGCCGTCAATCGCCGGGCTCGGCCATACAGCTTGATGGCCGGGCTCGTCCATACAACTCGATGGCCAAGCTCGGCCATCGAGTTGGTACATCTTGACGGCCCGGGCTTGGTCGTCGAGTTGGTACATCTTGATGGCTGGGCTCGGCAAAAGTTGGTGCCACTCGATGGATGCACTTGGCCATTGAGTTGTTCAAACTCAATAGCCAAGCTCGCCATCAAGATGTGTAACCCCAATGGCTGAGCCCTTGGTCATCGAGTTGTACATGCAAGCTCAATGACTAGCTTACATTGGGTTGTACATGCAGTGCCCTCCCAGATGTTTATGGCCCACTTTATTTGATTCCCAAAGCTCAACGCACAAGGTTGAAGTCATAGAGGGTTGGCAAAATTATAGAGAATGGTTTCAAAAGAATGAATATAAAAAAATCAAATCTTTCTTCATCACCTTCAAATTTATACTATTTTTTCCAGTAATCTCCCATTTTGATGAAATTTTAATAGTTTTCCAAAAAGAATCAAAAAAAATCAGAATGAGTAGAATGACATGTGAGAAAAATGATAATGAATGAAAGATGAAGAAAAAATGACTTTCAGGCCTTTTTAGATCAGCTTTGATTGGGTATTAACCAGTCCTGATTTGCACTGGAAGCAACAAAAATATCCACTTCTGATGGTTTTGGCCACACACTCAAGGTTGGAAAGTTTTTGGTGTACATTTTTTTCATTTAATTTCATTTCTTTCACACGCCATACTACCCATTGTGATTTTTATTTATTTTTTTGGAAGATTATTAAAGATTTTGAAACACTGTCAATTGATATGAAAAAACATGTAAATTTTTTGTTGATGCAAATAATTTTTATTTTGTGATAATCATTCTTTCAAAAGCATGCTCTATGATTTTGCCAACCCATCATGACTTCAAACTTATGTTTTGAGTATTGGGGATCAAATGAAGTTGGCCATAAACATCTGGTAGGGCACTGTACATACAAACCCAATGCCCGGCTCAGCCATCAAGTTGTCCCAGCTCAGAGCATCTCCACCGGGGGAGGTAAACCGGGTAGCTATCCGGGTTTTAGCTACCCAAACCCCAAAATCACCACCCACCGGGGGCGCTGTCTGAGGCTCAAAATGCCTTGGTCGCTCACTCAGGAGGGATGGGGTCGCCCCATTCCGCGACTCCATCCCTCCCGGTGAAACTCCAATCTCCCATGAAACCTCTGTGTTGTGCATGTGATTCACACACTACACATGTGATTCACACACAACATACACAACACCAGCCCCAACCAAGCCCCATCATCCTCTACATGTCAATGAAAGGTGAGTTTAACTCTCCAGTTTGACTACTCCTGCTGGATGCCGCAGCAGCCATGGGAGCTGAATCGCTGTGGCCGGGAGGTATTTTCAACTTTTGCCTACCGGGTTTTACCTCCCCCGGTGGAGATGCTCTCAATGGAGCCAGGCATTGGTGATGGATGGTGTGGAAGCTGAAGATTGCAATCTGGGATCCAACATGACCCAAGCAATCACATTCATGACTCATGACTGTGGGTTGTGGTGCATTTGGAAACACAATCCAAGTTGGAAGAGTTCTGAAACCTTGTTTCAACATTTGAAAAGGAGTTTTGAGATTTCAAAAAACAAAAATTGGGGTGACACAATTGTGTCCCCTCTGGGCTTCCGTACTTCATTTATAGTGTCACCCATCTGTATGACCCAAGGGCTCCCCAGACAGTGTGGTCCCTTGTGTGTTTTGTGTCTATTATGTGATGTCTCATTGCCGGGATGGCCTCTTAACTGTTTGCTCCAAATCCTCCAATCCATCAACCCGTTATCCTGCGCTTATTGCCCAAAGCCTTCTGCACTGGGGATGTCACACATCTTCTACCTCTATACCATTCTTTGCTTCTTCATTGCGACGCTCTCATTTCATTATGTGGACGCTAAATACAAACACTTTCGTCCTCCTCCAATACACATTCCCAAGAAACCAAAGTTCAAGCAAGGAGGGTGCTGTACGATTTCCTAGAAAATAATGGCTGATCAGTTCATAATCAGCACCCCTGTTGATAACATTTTGGCTATTGTATAGCCGTGAAAACCACTGTATCAAAGGCTATCTAGTAGCCATTCTGCCATCTTGTTTCATCTTGCTCCATCTCTCTTTTCTGTACCAATAATCACTCCTCGCAATGTTTAGAAAGAAACCCCAGCCCCAATGCCTGGCACCCTGAACCTAACCTAACAGGAGACCTAACAGAAAACCTAACACCTAACCTAACTACCTAACTTGAGGTGTTAAAACCTAACCTAACCACTCAACTTGAGGCGTATTGCAACATCTTTCTTGAATGAAGTGTGTTAATGGGACACTTAAAGTTTGCGGGCGAGATGAAGCAAGATGAAACAAGACGTGAGATTGGCTACTACATAGCCTTTGTAACAGGTGTTCTCACGCCTATACAGAAGGCCAAAAGGAGCCAAATGTGGTGATAATCAGCGTGCCCACCTTGTCAGCCTTAGAGACAACAATGTTGCCCAAAAGGCTTCAACAATGTTCTCTGCTTATTCCTCTCTTCAATGCAAGTATTTTCATATCATAATATCCATACTTTGTTGTGTATAAGTGTGAAATAATATAAGAGTGAAGTAATTAACCTGGAAGTTCACATAACATCTAATCATTTTCTAAGTTCAACCTCATATTGCATATTCACTTTGATAAACATGGTTCATCACTTTCAAAGTTGGGCAGATGAAAATTTTCATCATCACTCACCAACCAACTTAGAAGAAAATCACAACCACTGGACAAACACTCCTCACTACTCAGCATCCAAGGTCCCATCATTTCCCCTCGTTGTATCGTTGTGGTCATTTGGTGTCATCTGTCTGACTAGTAAGCAGCTTTGCCAACTTCTCTTTTCTTCAAGTTCACTTTGAGCTTGATCTTCCCCTTTCCTCTTTCTTTCTTCTTCTTCCAGAGGCACCTCACCATCTTCACTCCCAAAGAACTCTTCTTCTCATTATCCTAGTCCAGTGGAGCTACTCATCCACTCAGGTTTCCTTATAAGTAACCTTGGCCTTAAGCCTAAAAAATAAGGCAGTCTCTGACTGTACCTTCTCCTGCTTCTCAGGTTGAAGAGACTGTGGCTCTGCCCGGTTCTGCATTTCTCCCTACTAAAGGTTGAGCCCTCATACTTATCCTAAAGGGATACACATACTAGTTTTCTTTCTATTCCTCCTCCTCTTCCTTGTTCCCTTATTTCTCTAGAAATAAACTTTGTTTCCCCCCATCCTTGTGTCCTGCTGTCACGTAAGAGACCCAGGCTCACAATTGGGGGCCTCATTGGGAAATATCTCATTAAAAAGACCTCTCTCTCTTCATCATATTCGCTCCAAAAGAATCATAACCTTAAAATATAAACTAACAATTTTTTTTTTTCATAAGGCCTCCCTACTCCTTTTTTTTGTTAAAAAACAGCTAGAAGTGCTGCCAAAATTTCTCTTTCTTCCTCTACTTTGAAGAATTCCCTCTGAAAGTGCTGCAAAAATTTTTTGCTGTTAATCAGAACTAATCTTATTGAATTCTTCCCTTATTATCTCTCCCTTTGCCAAGAAGTGAAGGATTTAGAAGCTAGTGACCTTCTAGTGTCCTCTGATCTATCTGAGTCCTCAGACACAGAGTCATCGTCTGGAGAGCCAGAGCACGTCGTCAACCAGCCTATTGTAGCCGCCACCGCGCACAACCTTATCACCTCGGACGCGTGGACTCCCATAGCTACAGGGCCGCCGCAACCTATCCCTCCAGAGTTCCGCGTTCCGCCGGAGCTCCGCAACCTGAAACCGCCTCCCAAGAGGAAGCCTCCTGCTCGCCAATCCGCTAGGATTTGTGTCACCCTTCAAAAAACCAAAGAAAAAACAAAAAAAAGGTTCTGTCTCCTGTCCTTTTTTTTTACTTGCTTCTTGCGCTTTCCGCCGCGCTTGCGATTCCTAAAATTCTAGACCTCCGTTACTTATCTTTGCTATGCCTTCCCATTTAAGAAATGGCAAGGACTTATCATTCAAACAACTCCGCGCCGCCAAGAGAGAAGCCAAAAGACGCGGACAGCAACAGCGCGCCACAGGGATCGCCGCCAGAGATAGCTATGTCGAGCCTCTCAGCCCCAGCAACAACCTCGGCACCTACAACCACCCTGTTGGCATCAGTGACCCAACAGGCAATGTCTACACCGCTAGCTCCTTCGGACAGAGCCGCGCCGTCGACTACCTCAGCTCCT
The DNA here is from genome assembly GCA_002873125.1 of Puccinia coronata f. sp. avenae. Classification (NCBI taxonomy): domain Eukaryota; kingdom Fungi; phylum Basidiomycota; class Pucciniomycetes; order Pucciniales; family Pucciniaceae; genus Puccinia; species Puccinia coronata. The sequence goes on along the minus strand of PGCI01000237.1, from coordinate 879 downwards.
CAGGCAACCAACAGCCTGCTGGCTACAACTTTAGCCCCGCAGCCCTTGAGAGGCTACAAAGATCTAGGGAGCAACATGCTCATGGGGCTGGAGGAGATCGACCAGCTTGAAATGGAGCCAGCGTACCCCCCGACCAGGGCATAGCGCCTTTGGAAGTCTTCTCCCAAGCGACTTCCACGGCCCTCGAGTCCAGCAGATCGACGCCTGTCCCCCACCCGGTGGAGAGACAGATGTTTGCAGTCACGAGCCGGGAAGCCCCACCCCCATTGATGGCCGGGTCTATGACGCCGACTGCGACTCGCCTCTCAGCCCCTACAAACGCTCAGCTCAGGGCCAGAGAAATGTCCATAGATCCCTCGCCCCACAATCAGATCGCTCTCAGGGGCCGGGAGATGTCAGTGGACACAGATATACCAGCTCAGGACAAGCTGACTACCATATCGAACATCTTTCAAGGGCAGTGGCTCCTCTTTGTCAACGCAAAGGAGAAAAACAACTACCGCTTGATGAGGATCGCCTTGAATCAAGCAATATCGACCCAAGATACGTTGACGACTCTCTTCGGTACTCAACGTATGTTGGAAGTGTCAGACGGTTGGCTGGTTCGCGACGAGCTAGCCAGAATGGAAAGGATGTTCCACATCCCTCCGCAACCGTTGCCTCAGACGATCATGGAGCAACCAGCCACGCGAGCGCCGTCCCAACAAGCCGCAGCAGTCATAGAGCAACCATCCTCCACGCATCTGCCGCGGCCGTCTCACCCAGATCCTCTGGCGCATCAGAGCTCAGCGTGGCAACCGCTACACCAGCGACCGCCGCCGCCGCCGCCGCCTCTTCCTCCGCACACCCACAAGGCCCAAGCTCAAGCAGCCAACCAGC